>UXGC01000367.1:0-46906 GCA_900480045.1 Eurytoma adleriae
TGATTAGTCGGAATATTATTGTTTTATCGCTAGTACGGTCTGAAGTTTGCTGCTTGGAGCACTTCTGCACAGTGACCTCGCAACCCTGGCGCCGCGGCAGCAGCGCCCCCACGCGGGACGCCCGCTAACCATTCTCGGAATGTGGCTAATGGCCGCCCGCTATGTATCGCGCAGACTAGCCCGCCACTCCGCACGCCGATCGAAATGTCGCCCGTACTGTAATTATTGCTGCGAGAACTTTCACTGCACCCACATCCGGTTCGAAGGACCATTGTACAAAATGTTTGTGTTGTGAGGATAGAACCGTGGGGCGAGTGAAAACTCCGCATTGTAATATAACCAGTTTATTTACTCACTTGATGTGACAGTTGCTTATGAGTAGGATAATTGAAATCGCTTGATTGAAATACAAACTGAAGCGAAACAAAACAATACGGTGAATTTACGTGGCGCAGCGGTTGATTGAACCAAGGCGTTCGGGATTCGGTGCTTCCTCTCGAAGTCTCCGTCGTTGAATGAATGCTACTCGTGGTGGCTACCATCGTGCGCCGCATGGCATTCGGGGCGCCCCCAAGCGGGAAAAATTCCTAACAATTATATATTCTATCTATAAAAGGGGGATAGCGATATGTCGAACGTAGAGCCAATTCAGAGCGTTATCAAAAAATTCATTGGTAGATACAACGGAAAGAAGCCAAGTTCAGAGGTAGTAGAAACATCTAGCACGCGTAGCGCGCTTTTTAGAATCTAGTCCATCTATAAAAGAGAGATGGCGATATATCGAACGTAGAGCCAATTCAGAGCGTTATCAAAAAATTCATTGATGGATACAACAGAAAGGATCGAATAAGAAACGGAATAAAGTTAGAAGCGGCCAACTTCAGAGCACTACGACAATGCGAAGCGCGCTAAGCAAATTTCTAGTTGTATAAATAATTTAACAATGAAGGTGCGTTGGCATGATTATAACATTGAACGAGAAGTCGACTCCCTTCGTCAAAGCTTAAAATCCTATCCGACGTAATAGGGATCGTCTTGCTGACAAATGTAAGTGTTAGTAACACCAAGGGTGCTGCCCATTTCGTTTAGCTCAGAGCCGCTAATACCATTAAAAATTCAACGGTCTTCAACATCAAGGGGGAAATTGGTTAAGCGTAACGAGATTTAACCCAAGAGTATATGGCTTGCGAAATATTTTTTTCTTGAACTTTATCAAAGTACTCATTTACTCTTGGAAGCCAATTTTCTACTGAGTAACTTCTTATTCCCGATTAATTTTTAAAGTATCAAACTCATTTCTATTCGGTGTACACACGTTGTTTTATTTTACGTCTTGTAGAAATTATTCAGAGAATCATGAATCGTGATCTTTTTTATCCATTTATAGCTATTTTGCATAAAAAATACTTTAAACCAAATGCATTCATAACATTCGATAATTATTAAATTAAAATATAAAGCTCATTATGCATATCTTGAATAAACAACATGAATTATTCATACTTGTAATGAAAATTATCTCATTCTCTTAAAATCTGGTAAAGTTAAGAATAAAAATAAAATCACCTTAATCGCTTCCTCCTTTTTCGCTGCAAAAATTAATGTTCTTTTTCCAACGGGTATAGTTTGACTAATCGGCTATCAGACTTGTAGCCACACTTATGTTCTCGTAATAAAGATCGGGGTAGATAGGAATAAGCGGCAAAAGAAAGAGCCTGAAATGAGGAATAAAAAGGAGGAAGCACGAAACGCCCAGAAAGAGGGAGACAGAACAGGGTCGGTCGAAACATACTTAGAGCTTAGTGCAGAAAAGCGATTTTGTTCGATTAAAAATATTGATATAGAAGTTCACTTTTTCCATTGAAATATCTACAAATTTGCAATTAAAATTCAAACTTTCAATTGCAATCAACCCTTAAAATTCAATTGTTGAACAAATTAATGGATCCATTAATAATTCAACAGAATCAATTTTTTAGATATCTTCTCATTTTTTAATCAGAGCAGCAGACGTTTGCTTCGTGAAGAGTAACTAACATGAATAACAAACGCAGACTCGAAGATGCTTGGCGTCGGAAGGGCCGGTTCGCCGAGCCTGTACGTGAGTCAATTTCCAAAACGAAAGGGGTTGAGGTAGTCAGCATTATCAGCACTTAGGACGTGCTAAGATGGTGAAACCTCGTCGTCCATCAGGCAACGGCGATCCTCCACAAGACGGACACCTGGAATGCGATGTTATCGTTCAAACTGCACGCACTCGAGTATTGGCCCGCATCGATTTTGGATTTTCACATTTATCAGGGTAGTAATCGAACTACTTAAAGTGATTAATCCTTCGTAAACTTCTTCACTACACCATGCATAAGTCAAAATCGTTATTGCTACCCGCTATTGCTACCAGTTTATTACTATCTTTATATCCTCTTATGCATGATTTTCTGAACTGTACTATAAATTTCAAACTATTTATGATTGTTTAAACAAATACTTAAATAAATAAGTATGTTATCAATTAAAAATTCTCTCCAAACGTGTAAAACCAACTAAATAACTTTAAAATCTTAAAATCGCGATTAGTAAGCGTTAATTAAGAAATTATAAACATATGAAATTCCAAGCCGCTGCGACAGTAACTACCGCGACCGAAGTACTTAGCGCACAACTACCGTCGCTATTTCCCCAACTTGCCGAAAGACGAGGGGGGAGAGGACGTCGGAACCGCCGGGGACACGACCGAAGCATTCGCCTTGAGAGCCAGCTGCGCTTGGCCCAAAGTCTACCTGGGAACACACTCGAGGTGAGCCGGCCGCCTCCTCCCTTCCCCTCGAAATCGCGCTCTACAAGCGGTTCGCGCGAGAAATCCGCAAACCCGTTCCGCATCGACGTGCGGATCGTGTTCCTCGGCTTGTCTCCGCGGGGCGGACAAGCTGCGCGCGAGCGACACGTCCTAATACCTATCGCGAGAGTTACTAATCCTTTAAACGGATTACCAATTAAACGTGTCGCGCGCAGTATGCCCTGGGGGCTCGGGGGATCGCGGAAGATGACGGCGATGCAGCGAGGAGAGTCACTACGAGTCGCGCGAATCAGGGTTCCGGAGTGCACTTTTTATTTCGATTATTGTGGTTGTCTGACGATGGATGCAGGTTTTAGAGATCATCATTTTTTCTCAAAGGATCACGCACGCAATTGAAATCGGCAACCTATGAAATCACCTAAAAATGAAATTCAAATCTGTTGTAGTTCTAGAATTATTTATATCATATCATAGAATTATTTATATTTTATATCAAACTTAGACTCAGATTTTTGTTGAAAATGATTTTCTTTTTAAAATTTTTAACTTTAATTTTTTTAAATTTTGAGGATTGAGTGAGAAAGACTGCGATGCATAAGGAGAACGTGAAGTTCGAGCTAAAAAAAATGAGAGTAGCAAAGCAAATTCAAACAGTGTGTCAAGACAAACAAACACAAAGAAACGTATCCCTATAGGAGATGAACGCTTCACAAATTTATCTCGACTGACTTGGCTTTTGTCGCTTGAGCACATGTTGGGTAGTGGTTCGAATAGAGCAACTGCGAAAAATATGTCAATCAAAGCCAAAACAGCGCCGTCGTCTAACAAGATGTAGCCCTGTATGAACACATGAGTGAATTCGCGTGTTTCTTTCTGAATGTCTTGTTACTAATTCTGGTGCCACTTGAATGAAATTACGGTAGACAATATTTATTTTTTTTGCGAAACTCTATTAGCTCTCTGAATTAATCAGTTTTAATTATGAAGGATACTTTTTATTTGGGTCAAAATTTGTTTTTTATTCTTCTGGCAGAGATTTTTCTGGTGTACGTATTGCCTAGAAATGTGCAACAATGGAAAGGAATATTTTTTCAGTTTACTGGCAACATTGCTTTCAAGTATGATGTTTGTAAAGAAAATAGCAAGGAAAACTTTGATTCTAATCTGACTAATAGATTACATTTTATATTTCCGCAATGAAACTAAGAAAAATTTTTAACATTCATTTTTCAGGTTTAGATAAAAAAGTCGTTAATAAAACATATTATTTTAACCTGTTATGTGGAACGTAACGTTACTCTTCACATAGTTTAACTAACCTTTTCTTTATAAACATCTTTAACATTTTCATAACACAAAATGCAAAATTTATTTTACAGTTTTGCAATGACATTCCTTATAAGCTTATTTATTACCAAAAGTTGTTGTTACCAAACCGATGAAAAAGAATATTTATTCAATTTATCGGCAACTAGGAGAATTCAATTGGCACCAGATAATACAATAATAACAATAAACTCAGAAGGAAAACTATATTTGAAAGAATATAAAGAAGTACCTAATACTTATTATGCTGTTCTACTCGATGACGTTCCTATGCATTTTCTTCGTGATGGTTGCGAGGTATGGAATACAGAATCATGCCAATCGTGGGAATCTGGGCATGGAAAGGCTGTCATAAAACCTTTTCTCATAGTATTGGATTGTTACAAGATAGTGAGTAATATTGTTATAAAAAAATTAATTGACTTTATTCATCTATGATATTTTTCATAAAAATATTCTTCTATAGTTAAAGTATATAAGGGTAAACAAAAATGAAACTCAACAGTCACAAAATTTCAAGTTCTTTATTGCTACTTTACTGGAGTACAATTACATGCAACTAATTGAAAGTCCTGAGTTAGAATCGAATACTACAATAGAGGTAATTTAGCTACTGCTAATTTATTGCAATAAAATGACATTAATTTATTTTTTAATAGAATACCTTATATGGAGAATGTAATGTGGAATATAAGGTAACAAATTATAATTTAATACATAAATCTTACGATACAAAAACTTGTAAAACAATTAATAATAACATTACCAAAGAAGATGATAAGTTCTTAAAAGATGTTTGCAACTCTAAATCTGAGGTTCGTACAGTTTCTTTTTTCGGGTAATACATTTCTCACATTATTGTTTACAAATTTTTTTTATAAGAACGAGCTCCAATGGACAATGAAAGCCGATGTACAAGTTGAAAAATCACCATATTCCAGTATAGTTAAGGATCTTAGAATGACTCGATATTTTTCATTAAAACCTTTAAAACAATCTTCATCTAAAGTAAATATGACCTCGGAAACTATTCTGTAAGTTCTTTCCCTTTAAAACTCTAAGCTTGATCATTGATAATTGAGACATTTCTAATACTTTGCAAAAATTAAAATTAAAAAAATTTAAACATTAAAATTGTTTAGCTCACGATTACCACTTACTGGTTTGCTTCTAAATGACACCGTTACACCACACTTCAATTACTCGGATACAATAAAAATGCCAGGTATGCATTATCAACGTGTCAAACAATCAATAATCACAAACAATTATGAAGGATTACTTCGAGATTTAAAGAGAGTATACGAATCATTCTCGTGCGAAGCTCGCATTCTAAATAATGAAATGGGTTTTATTGAGCGTGCTTTTGGTTGCATTGAGACATCAAATGAACTTAATAATTGATAAATTACAAGTATTCTATTATTTGAACACCTGTATAATTAAACGATAATAAATAAACAATAATAAAGAGAGTTAAAGAAAATTTGTTTAATTCACTTCGTAAATAGCAAATATATAAACCAATCCGAAACAGCCGAATAGCCGTTAAATAATTTTTACCCATTTCGGCAAGCGCATATTCGACGGATGAAGATAAGTATCCTAAAGTATTTTCCATGTACTTATATTATGTTCATATTCATATTCTAATGAATAGATACGACAAAAGAATATTTTTTACAAAAGGTCATTAAAAGTGTGATAAATATTATGAATATATAATGTTTATTCGAGCATAATAGTTCACTGCCAACACTGCTTTATAGTATTCTTGAAAAAAAATCGCACGGGAAACTTTTAAGGAAAACAATTTCATTCTTTACTAAACAGAAAATGAAACATTTAATTTTCAATTTTTCAATAAGATTCCTAATTCTTATAATTATAAATAAGCTTTTATTTATTACCAACGTTGTTTGTTATAACCATGAGTATTCCCAAACTGAAGATGTCCATACAGACGAAAAAGAGTATTTATTCAACTTATCTATAACTAGACAATTTCAATTAAAACCGGATAACACAATAATAACAATAAACTCAGGAGGAAAACTCTATTTGAGAGAACACGAGGAAATACCGAATGCTTATTATGCTGCTCTAACCGAAGGCGTTGCTGTAAACTTTCTTCGCGATAGTTGTGGGGCATGGAAATCATCATCCTGCAAATCTTGGCAAACTGGACATGCAGTGGATATCACAAAACCATTTCTCATTGTATTGGATTGTTACAAACTAGTGAGTAATATTTTTATGCCTGAAAATTAAAAAAGTGACTAAACATTGTTCAAGGTGATAAATAAACATATTTTTCTGTAGTTAAAGTACGTAAGGGTAAACAAAAATGAAACTGTGCAGTCACAAAATTTCAAATTATTCATAGCTACATTACTGCAGTACAATAATATGGAATTAATTGAAAATCCAGATCCAGAATTGATCGCTACAAAAGAGGTGACTTAGCCAGTTTATAATAATAATAAATTATTAAATAATAGTAATAATAATAATAAAACATGACTGTTCTTTTCTGCGTTTCTCGTAATTATACAGAACACTTTCTATGGAGTATGTAATGTGGAATATAACGTAACAAAATACGCAACTCCAAAAGCGGTTATTAATTTAATTCATAAATCTTACGATACAAAAACTTGTAAAACACCTAATAGTGAAGTGTCTGAAGAAGACGACAAGTTCTTAAAAGGAGTATGCAACTCTGATTCTGAGGTTGGTACAATGTCTTTTTTTGAGTAATATTTTTCTAAAATACTTTTGTTTGCAAATTTTTTATCAGAAAGAGTTGGAATGGATAATGAATTCCGCTGTGATAGTCGAAAAATCGCAAAATTCCAATGCAGTTAAGGATTTTGGACTGAATCGATATCTTTCATTCAAACCTTTAAAACAGACTTCAACTAAAATAAGTATGACGTTGCAAAATACATTGTAAGTTTTATTTTGCATTTAAACACAAATGCTTAATTTTAATTATTTTTTCATTACATTCGTACATCTGTAATACTTGGCAAAAGTATTAATCAGCATTAAAAAATGTTATATTTTCAGCCATCAAATACCTCTTACGGGTTTGCTTGGTAATGTCACCATTTCACCACAGTTTAATTACTCTGATACAATAAAATTGTCAGAAATGCAATATCAGCCTGTCAATCAATCAATAATTACAACCAATTATGAAGGATTACTTCGAGATTTAAAAAGAGTGTACGAATCATTCTCATGCGAAGCTCGCATTCTAAATAATGAAATGAGTATAATTGCACGTGCTTTTAATTGTCTCGAGCAATCGAATCAACAAAATCAATAATTGACAAATTACTAATTTTGTCATTATGTTATATATAATAATTCGAATGTCTGTATAATTAAAGAATAATAAATACGTATGTAAATAACATTTCTAACAAGCATAACAACTGCCTTTACTTGAAAACGACATGTCCGTCACGTCACCTTGAACCTATCTTAAAAATGGCACTACGATATTATTCAAAATATTCATCGAACGTGCTTTTGCATCTCTAAACAATTCAAATCTTTCCATTCAGGTTTCTTCACACTAGATATAAAAAAAGTCATTATAATAGAACAAACATTACGAGTGGCGCGTTTTAATCGCAGTGGCACTTAACTAGTTACTACTGCGCAGTTAGTTTAAACTTTACCATTAACTAAAAAAAATGCAAAATTCAATTTACAGAATTGCAACAATTTTTT
The DNA here is from genome assembly GCA_900480045.1 of Eurytoma adleriae. Classification (NCBI taxonomy): domain Eukaryota; kingdom Metazoa; phylum Arthropoda; class Insecta; order Hymenoptera; family Eurytomidae; genus Eurytoma; species Eurytoma adleriae. Next base: position 7,868 of record UXGC01000367.1, read on the forward strand.
TTACAAGTTTATTTTTTAACAAAGTTTTTTGTTATGAAAATGAACAACCTCTTTACACAGATAAAAAAGAATATTTATTCAATCTAGTTATCACTAGACACTTTCAGTTAGCACCAGATAATACTACAATTACACTTAACACAGAGGGAAAGCTGTATTTGATGGAAGATAAGGAAGTACCGAATGTTTATTATGCTGCTTTAATCGATGGCGTAGTTGTATATTTACTTCGTGACAATTGTGAGGTATGGAAATCTTCATCCTGTAAAATATGGGAAGCTGGACTTGGAAACGATATAAAAAATCCTTTTGTTATAGTCCTTGACTCTTACAATGTAGTGAGTAATAATATTACGTATGAAATTAAATTAATTAACGTAATACGTTTGAAATTGAAAACTTCATTTTTTCCTCCAATATTGGATTTTTCATGAAAGCATTTTTCTGTAGTTAAAGTATATAAAGGTAAACAAAAAAGAATCTGAGCAGTCACAAAATTTTAAGCTATTTTTAGCTTCTTTACTACAGTATAACTACCAAGAACTAGTTGAATATCCTGAGTCAGTATCTTATTCATATACATCAACAAAAGAGGTAATTTCACTTCTATTCGTTTCTCAATTAAGTGAACAATTTAAAGGTACTAAATTTTAAATTTCACAGATTACTTTATATGGGGAATGTAATGTGGAATACAACGTAAAAAAAGACGAATCAAAAAACATGGGCAATTTAATACACAAATCTTACGATTCAAAATCTTGCACAAAAATTGAATCTAAAGCTTCTGTAGAAGATGACAAATTGTTAAAAGACACGTGCAATCCACAAACTGAGGTTTGGAAAATTTGTGCCTAATAAATTTTTTTTTTTTATGAATCGAAGAATACTTTTTTTATATATTTTTAAGAGAATATTTTTTTTTATATATTTGTTATCAGAACGAGCTCCAATGGATAATGAATTCTGACGTACAAGTAGGAAAATCGGAGCGTGTAATTAAGAATTTTAGAATGAATCGACATCTTTCATTCAAACCTTTAAAAAATTCTTCATCCAAAATAAATATAGCTTTGGAATGCACACTGTAAGTTCAGGGCCTATTTGTTTTTCTTGATAATTCAAATATTTTCGGACTGTGGAAAGGTATTAAACTATTTAAAACTTCATAATTGCAGCTCGCAAGAAGCACCTACTAGTTTACTTGGCAAAAACACCACCATTATATCAGAATTCAATGCCTTTGAAACTATAAAGATCTCAGAAATAGTTTATCAACGCGTCAATCCATCAATAATTACAACTGATTGCGAAGGATTACGTCGAGATTTAAAAAGAGTGTACGAATCAATTTCGTGTGAAGCACGTATTATAAATACTGATATGATTAACATTGAAAGTGCTATTAATTGCCTTGAAAAATCAAGTTAACTTAATCGACCTCTTAAATTATTCAAGAAAATTAAATGTTTATTCATGTTTATAAGAAGAAAGTATTTAGGTTTACTATTAAACTGTTAAGTAAATCCGGTACTCTCTCCGAAATATTTTTTCATTTTCTGATATCAAGAAACACGCTGTACTTAACAAAAAATTTAAAATAGGAATGTGCAATACTTCTGCCTTTGCATTTGGTCCTTCAATATTATGATAATAAATTAAGACGATAGTTTAAATTTATCGAGATCCAATCAATTAAGTCCGTACGTGCAGTTACACGATTCCCGAAGAAAACCTTAGAGCCCGACGGTTCAATCCAAACCTTTTAAAATTCGCCTCATTACCAACGTCTCACTTTTTCACGACCCCGCCGGGCTCCTGCAAGCTCGGGACGCATTTACCCCGACCTCTTCTCCGAGGCGTCCGTCCGTTCCGTCCCTTTTCTCCGCAGCTCGCGCGCGCGCGCACACACCCCCGTGCGGTAAAGCCCCTCTCAAGAGGCGGCCCAGCGGCGTGCCCCGACGCTCGTCGCTTTAAATTGCTGATGAGCATTTTTAGATTGGGCGCGTTAAGTGAATTGGGTACACGCGGGGGCCACTCTGTGTTTTTCCGATAAAAGTCTTAATGAATCCGGAGCTTCGCCCGAGACTCGCCTCTCTCCCTCTACCTCGACGTCTTTCGTCGGTCTTTTGTTTCTTTTTTTTTCTATCTCGTTCGTTCGGCACGCCTCTCCTCGGGTTTCCGGAAGGCTCGGGCACCACCGCGTAATTGCCGCGCACGAGGGAACTTCGAGAGACTTTTCTTGAAGGGTGCCTTATACTACCGAAGCTCCCCCTTCGTGCCCCCCTTCGTGCGGTCGGAGTAAACACTTTTCCACTGCGAAGAGGTGTGCGATTAAGAGAATTTTCGCTGAGTTTTGCAGTTCCACGGCTGTTTACAGCTGTATTAACCTTTGCCTCTTTTTTTTTAGGTAGAATGGATTAGTCGAGTATTTTGGTAAGACTTTGCGATGTTAATGTGGTAAATTTAATTGCTATATTTTAACTGGTATTTATAATAAAAACATTAATGTTGAAACAGGATTATAAAGCTGATGGTTACCTACTGCAGCCTGTCACTTCATTAAAAAAATTATCTATTAGATCAGCAAATTTAACTCGCATAAAATTTTTATCTTTTCACCTTTTTACGGCCTCTCCGCTCCTAAAACCTTGGTACACGTTCATATTAACCTCTTTGCAACTGCAATTCAACAGACAAAAAGTAATACTTTTATCCATTCATACACGCTACAGAGACCTCAAAAATTGATGCCCCAGTGCAGATAAGGCGCGCCGTTATCTCAATCCGCCTTGCCGAGAGCAGCAGCCAACGCGGCAGGTTTAATGGATCCGGACCCGTAAATCACGGTGTTTGCATAAAATATTAATAAGTGACACAAGTCAATCCGGGATTAGAGCACCCGGGGGCCGGAGAGCGCGAGCACACGGCCAGTGCGCCGCAAAAACTTCCCGCAGCATATCGCAGGCGCGCGCGCGCGCCACTTTATCTCTATTTTATACTTTGTTTGTCCCCGGCCCTTTTCCCACGTGCACCGGGGGGTTGGGACGAGGGTGAGACGCCATCGATCTGCCGCGCCGTCGCACCTCGGTAAATAGTAATAACGCGAATTGACACGTGACGAGGCTGTCGCAACACGCGTGTACGTGTTTATCTGCGTACGCGCGTATGCACGGCGCAGTTGCCAGCCCCCGATACGTGGTGAGTGGCAGGATCGAGTAGGCGGAATGTTTCTCCGAGGAGTCGTGAGTGGCTTTGCCAAGCCCGACAGGAGCTTTTGAAGAACAGAATTGCTTTCAATGTTTATGAAAGGGTAGTTGATTAGTATTCCTCGTCTTTCTCGAAGTTAAACATGTTTAGCAAAGATTGCATTGTTGCAAAGATTGCATTGATGCAAAGATTGCATTGCAGCAAAGATTAAATTGTAGCAAATATTTTATTATTGCAATGATGACAATGTAATACAGATTGTATTGACGCAAATGTTGATGATTTCAATGGACAATGATTTCATTACTGCAAAGATTGCACTTATGCAAAAATTGCGTGATCTAAAAAAGGGTATTGATGCAAAGATTGCATTGCTTCAAACATTTCATTAATGCAAAGTTTGCATTGTTGCATAGATTGCACTGATGCAAAAAATGGATATTGCAAATATTACATTGCTGCAACGGTTGGTAATTGTTCAATCACATCCTCAATTTCATTGGTAATTGTTTTCTACCCCTGACAGTTTTAAAACCATAAATCGCAAGTTACGCATCAATTCCAATTTTTACAAACGCAATTTTTAACGTACCATTACAGTCGGAAAAGAAACGATCATTTCCAGGCAACGTTAACCGTGACGATCAATTAGCGGTGCTCGGCGAAAAACTCACTCGAGGGATGGATGGAAAAAAGGGGGAGGGAGAAGCGCGAGAACGGAATCGAAACTGAAATCGCGAGCGAATTAGCAGCATTGTTAATGCAGTAATCGAGCGTTTCACCGTCCGATGATTCCCCGGGAATGACGCGCCCGTGTCCGCGCGCGCACGCGCTCTTAAGCTCGTGTGTATTCAGCGTGTGATACATCGTGTTGGCATTGTGCGCGCCCGGCCGCGGAAGTTTCGTCCTCCGGCATTGTGCGCGAGTGTGTGCACGCGCGCTCGATTTGAATCATTTGTTTGTTGACGCACCGACTCGCTTTTCGCGCTCCACCCACGGTACCCGCGCGTCGGCTCGTTTTCCTCCTCGCTCCTCGTCGACGTAGCCGCGTTGCTAGGCCGATTGGGCTCGCGAAATAAAGATTGCTCGGATTTATTCACGCGGTATTTTGAATCATTGATGATCATTTATTTTTTGAAGGAATAATAATAATCAGCTGCAAGCTGTTGAGGTCGTACATTTTTTATTTTAATTTTGATTTGTATTTTTAAAGATAATTTTTAAAACGTGTCCTTCGTGTATAAATTTTAATAACCAATTTAAAAATCAATGAAAATTCGTTTATAACAAACCTGATCTGATTTATACTGATTTTCAGTGAAATGTCGCCCATACATTAGAAAGAATGTATAAATTAAGAATTTATAATTTTTTTTAAATTCATTTTGTTTTTACTTCTCTCGGACAATAAATAACAATAATACATCACTAAAAGAAAAGGTTAACTTTACAGCTCAGTCTCCAATTTGAAAATCGATGCGGTCCAAACTCTCGAACGTTGTATGTGTGCGATTTCAGCGCGGCTGCCAACAGCCGTTTCCACCGCTGTAAAACGGTTAAACGACCGCACGCTCGTATACATCATTCCCGGGAGTCACATACTTGTGCGCGAGACCCGCGCGTCACATAATCGACCGTCCAAATTGTTCGTGCCACGCAGCCTCCTGCCCACTCCCCCCCTTTTCGCGATGACCGTCACTGTATCACCGGAGATTTCGCAGTCGTGATTGATAATGACGCCATTGCGCGAAATCGCCCGGGGCTTTTTGCGAGCCCCGAAATCCTCTATCGGCTTTTTATCGAATCGTAAACGCTTGATGGAGCGACTTCCGCTGCTCGTTCGGGTTACATTATCTGCTGGTAAGCGTATTTTGTTTATGTTTGCACAGTTTGCACGCACGTTTACGAGCTCTTTTACCTACTGTATAATAAGCTTCATTATTTACGAGCCTCTTGATTGTCCTAAATTATTATCCTAATCAGATACATCATAAAAGTATATCGAGGGTAAATTGCATACTACAGTATCAAGTAAAATGTTTTATAATTAGTAAATGTGAAAGCGTTGCAAAAGTAAATTAGTGAAATTACTCAGATTTCCAATGCAAATTCTAAACAACTACTAACAAATTACTACAAATTTATGTGATCTGATTTTCGCAGAAAATTTTTTCTAGTCGATTTACGTTTATAGTAGTCCGCTGCAGCTAACAATATTTCCTCAGTAGTACAAACGTCGTTCGCCACTCCGCAAAGGTGAACAGAAGTTAACCAAAAAATTTTCTTGCTCTGGAACATCAAGGCAGAGATGCTGCCGTAGAAGCTGGTAGCCGGCATCGTAAACGCGATCCCGTAGATAAGGAGCGTCGACGGCGGAGAGACGAAGCGCGACTCAGTGAGAGAGGGAGCGCGATAGCTCATACCCTTCCTCGGAAGGCAATGAATACGAATAGGTTTCAAGATACGATCGAGACTGCGCGCTTTCCCCCCACGGCGCAATGTGAGGGTGGAGCCGAGGCGGCCGCGAGGGTAGGGGGTTGGTCGGGGGGACCCCGGGGCTAAATTAAATGATTTGCATAAGTAGGTAGGTGTAGACAATGGCAAACATTGACAAACTCCGCTCGCTCTCTCACTTGCTCTCCACTCTACTCTCACTGCATCGGCTCTCTTTGGTTCCTCTGTCGCGCGTTATCTCCATTCTACGGGCGCTTCATCTCTCTGTCGGCTTATTCGTCATTATTCATCGAGTTCTGGTTGAATTGTCCTGATACCTGATTCTCTCGTGGTCAATATATACTCTTCCCTGACGTGCTGTAAAAGTAATCGAGATAACTATGAACGTTGCAAGGAATTTAAAATAATAACGCCAGACTTAAAAACAAAATAAAGTTATTCCTCTCCTTGTAATAAAGCTCTTAAGTCCATAAAACTTCCCTACGAACCACCGTGCATTGTAAAGTCCTTGTCCGCTTCCTCGACAACATTCGAGGACAATCGTCATTCCCTGCCCGCCCAACCTCGCAAGCTAGCATAATTCTCCTTGGGTCCAAGTGAAAAAAAAGACGGGCGCGCAAGGGAGTGGACCGGGGCTTTAAAGAGTGAATTATTAGGCATAATGGAATAGGTAGCGCAAGCAGGAGACGCGATAAGGCTGCGGCACGAGGCGACACGTGTCGAGCAGCCTGTCGGACACTGATACACGGGCACTACCCCTCGCAATTACCTCCCCCCGGGCGCTCGTGCGCCTGCGCCGCCGCCTTCGCCAACCGGGGGTGGCCGGCTCTGCGGATTATTTTGATTGCGATGCTCCGCCTTTGATAAGGACGGGGAAAAAAGGCAGGAAGAACGACTACTCGATGATTCAATTTAAAGAGGATTGTGACGAGCATTGATTCGTAGTGTTGATAAGAGCTCCATGGTTAGAGCGTAACTACGCGTAACGAATTCAATTTGGAGGCATAGTTTTTATTTTAATTTATAATTTTTTTATCACTGCGTAAAAGATAAATTAATATTAACTACAGGAGAAACATTTTAGTTCAACATTAATATAATGTGGTATTAGTGAAGTCATCCCTTCTTTTTTGCTGAAGAGTTATGTTTTAGAATAAATTTCTTTTAATTCTGAAGAAAAAATGTGATAAATAAAACAAAATATATTTGATTCTAAAACTTAAAACAATGTAAGATTTAAGCAGTGTAATATATCTGTCAACACAATTGATCTCACCGTAGGTAGCGCTATTTCGTTTTATGCTGAAAAACGCGTTGCCCAGCCGAAAACAAAGACAAAACTCGCGGTGTTCGCATTGCTGACAAAAAAAGGGAGGAAAAGAATACGCAGGCTCGCGACAGCGGGCAGGCGGACGCAGATGATTTGTCGGCGGCCCGCGAAAGACTCGCCAGCTCGTACAACTAGATCGCGCCTAGTCGGCCGTTGTATACACGGCCGTTTTGTCGCTCCCCCCTATCCCCCCCCCCTGCCCGAACAAAGGGCTGCGCGAAAAAGCGTCGCGCATTCGCCAAGTGCAGCGGCACATTTGTCAAAAGCCATTGAAGAGCGACGCGAAAAAAAAGAGCGACGGAACTGCAAGCGCTCCGCGATAACACGGCCGAGCGACGATTGTTCGCGAGCCCCTTCGTCAGCGCTGTATGCATTCGCCTCGCGAACTTTTATCACGCGACCTCCATGAAAGCTCATCGCGGCTCGTCGTCGTTTTATTTTTTGCTTTTTTTTTGTCGGCGGACTGATTTATGTGGAAGCCCATATCGGTGCATCGTGCAGTGGTACTCCAGACGCGTACGCAGGATCTGGTCGCAGAGGAGGTGTGGGGGAATGGTCGGGCCTTTTTCATTCCGCACTTTTTGCGTTTGACGTTTACGCGCCGAATCAAGCCGACTTTTTTTCGTCGCGTCTTGGGTTTCGGGCAATCGCGAATATATGCATGGAGAGGGTCGAGGATGATTGGTGAGATTATGGGACAATATGAATGGAAGGAATAAACGACCGATCGGAGATTTGTTATGTTTTAGTTTCTTTAATTGAGATTACCTTCATTGGATGCAGATTCAATGTACAAGTTTAAAAAGACTGATGTTACACTTTAATAGATGGCGCCTTTTGCTTTCGTAAATCATGAGGTGCGACATTGTGTGTTCATAGAAGTAAATCTTGTGTTTATAGTTACGTAGATGACCAGTGGTAACATTCAGCACTATATATATTTTAATTTAATTGAACACTGATTTAGAGAGTTACGCTATTATGCAATAAGAAGGGAAACTCTCCTTATAGCAGGAAAATAAATATTAATTTCAATTCAAAATCAATATCATTCATGTCAATTTCACCAGATTCGAACTGTTGTCAATAGATGAAGGAAGAAAAATTTCCCAAGTACAACGCGGCATGAATTAGCAGATCAATACTCGGTATGCATGTACAAATATTATTTCTAATGACGGAAAGTATACTCAAGTTCTATTCATCAAAATCCTCCCTTTTATTCCTTAGTCCTTTCCCATACTAATACGTACTAAATCCTTTTATAGATTTTTCTTTTTCTGCAAAAATTTCTGATGCTTATAATTAACAATTAAATATCTTGATTGTATATAATCAAATGTGAAGCATTTAAAACGAGAAAAAACGAATTCGTAGTCAAATTTTCAATTCTCTACCTAAGTACTGTTACGTTACTTTGGCTACTTTCCCGAAAAAATTATTTTTCCATTATTTGTCAGTACTTAATCGTCAATCGTTTGACTTTCTTCAAAGAACAACCCATTAACAATACGAAAATTAATAAAAGCTCGCAGTTTACAATTACAAAGGAAAAGTAATAAAAATAAATGCAGCAATCCAATATTTTTCTTTTCGCCTCGAAGAAAAACTTCCTGTCAAGCGACGGGTTGCTTTCCCGCTTCGGCAAGCGCTCGCCGAGTAATACACGGCTGTGTATATTGAAAGCGTCCTCGATGCGAAAGGGAGTCGCAGCGTCGGAAAAAAGGGGGATGAGAGACAGAGCGCGCGCGCGTTACTTCCATGGGAAAAGTGTGTATTCCCGTCGCTCCGGAGAAAACAGCGCCGCGCTGAAGCGAATTCGCCGAGCGTGAAGAGACAGTGTTTGCCTCTGTGTGTGCACGTCGCGAATCCCGGCGCGTCAGGCCGAACATCACGATTCCACTTGGGATCGGGAGGAGCGCTAAAAGCTCTGTCTTCCCAGCCCGGCGTGCGAATTGCCGGCAGCAGCGGGGGGTGGCTTGAGCGCGCCGTCGCGGTGTCTCAGCTTTGTCGCGACGTTTGTAACTGATTATTGATAATTCATGAGAGCTCCCGCCAGGGAAATTCCTTTGGCAACGATGCTTTTCCGATTTCCAACGATCTCGGAGCGATTCCACGGATGGTTACCGTAATGTATGGTGAAAGACTAATTGCGGCGGTACACACGTGCTTTCTTTTTGCACGTTTTCATATTATACAGCATTATCATAAAAATCTAAAGATAAAATAAGCAGAAGCAAGAGAACACAAAGTAATCCTAAGTGTTCCAGTAATGTGAAGAGATGTGATTCTATGCCTAAACTAGTGCCATGAGCTTTTTATGAAGTTCAAATTAAAATCTTAATCAGAGTTTTGCACTAGAGTAGGTCAACAGAAGAACATAATTCATTTCAACGATTGTAATAACGACGATAGAATATGATTTAACCCTTATAACATCAAAATTTTAAAAACTGAAAAACTTGTTTACGTCAAGCAAGTCAGTTCATGACTTCCATAGATGTTATCCTGGTACTGTAAAGATATAATTACTTTTTAGAATATTCAAGAGATCCAGACAACACAAGTTGTATCAACCTAAGTTTCCTATTCATACTAAAAAAGTTCTTTATTGTGTAGGATTAAAAAAAGAGAATAAAATAAATGTATAAATAAAGTAACGTGACAGATGAATCTTATGGAACCTTGGCACTATTCTTTTATGCATGTCCACTGTTCTCCGCTGACATTAGTTTCAAATTCTTCTCCCCTCACTCGGAGACAAAAAAAAAGGTCGGCGGCTTCGAAAAAAAGCTCATCCACCGTTATTCGTGATTTCGCTCTTATTCATTCACGACCCTCGGCCCCCGATGCATCAAGCCCGGTCCCCGCAAGTCGCGTAATCTCGCGGCTCTGCGAGACCTCTGTGTCTCGGGCTCGTTTCGTGCGGCGCACGCACCGTCGGTGTAAGGGCCGCCGGGGGTGTCAGGGGCGGGGGGCCGAAGTGGAGTACCGCTCCCGCCCTCGCCCTCTAATGGTCGGCTGCTTAGGAGCTTGATTTATTTATCCGAGTGCCGCCGCGACGAATTCGCCTCGGGATTACACACGCAGTGTGTGTTTTCCCGGTGCGAGCGACACCGGCGGCACGCGACCCAAGCCCTGCGATTTAGCTCGCACGCAGCCTCTTCTTTTTTCTCCTTCGCATATTAGGCTGGAAGTCGATCATTGTGAATGATTTTTCACGCTGATCGTGAAAGTCCAAAGTCCAGGGGATTATGCCTGTGTATTAGGAGACGGACGAGGGTGAAAACACGAAATATATTATGGATTTTTGGATGTTATTTATCTTTCACTTTTTTTCCTACTATATTTCAGAAAAAAATATGAGAACCAAGCCCTAATGTTTCTTGTGCGTACAAATTGTGGATGTTGTTTATTTTTTATTTCATTGAAACGGAAATATATTAATTACATGTTTTATAAGTTCTAAATAAACTTTTTATTACAATTTGCAACTATTTTTTCTGTTTCAGGTGAGTCATCCTAATTGTTTACTTAAGCATCACTTCAACGTAAGTTTCTGCGTTTCTTATTTTTTACAAAGTTAAAGAACTACCTATAAAAGGGAGATAGCGATATATCGAACGTAGAGCCAATTCATAGCGTTATCAAAAAATTCATTGGTGGAAACAACGGAAAGGAGCCAAGTTCAGGGGCAGCAGAAACATTTAGCGCGCGTAGCGCGCTTTCTAGACTCTAGTCTATCTGTAAAAGGGGGATAGCGATATATCGAACGTAGAGCCAATTCAGAGCGTTATCAAAAAATTCATTGGTAGATACAACGGAAAGGATCAAATAAGAGTCGCAATAGAGTTAGAAGCGACCAACTTCAGAGCACTACGGCAAAATAATCTATGCGCACGGAGCGCGCTAAGCAAACTTCTAGTCAAATAAATTTTGAATGCAGCTCAGGAACCACTTGCAATGCATTGATAAAACATTCGCGCATCTTGCAATAAATCGTCCAAAATTGACCTTTCTAACCCGCACGTTTCCGAACTACTAATAGATACCCTTACGCGAACCGAAATCTCAATAGGGAGAGACATCAATTACCCGATGTCGAGCCGGTTGAGCTTTGATCCAGCGGTAAGTACAAGTCGCAACAGGATTGGCGTCGGCGTAGCCAAAGGCCACCCGAAGCGGAAACGACGGGAGAAGCTGCAGCACGGCGCCCGTCGCATTCCAGATTGCGGCCGAGGGGTGTGGGTGTAGTCGGGGCGATTCGCGCGGAAGACCGAGGATGATGAATCTGGCGCGGAAGCACTTATGACACACGACTCCGCGGGTAAGCGAGTCGCGCCACCGCCGCGGCCGGCTTTGTTTTCCGCCCCAGCGGAGTTCGGGGGCTCGCTCGGCTCGCCCCGACTCCCGCGGATTACCCGGGGTGATCAGCTATGAAATTAACTCGAGCTCTTACTTTGGGGGCAGCGCCACCGAACCCCCGCTGACTCTTACCCCGAGACGTTTTCTCGCTTCAGTGTCGATGTAAAAGCCTGCGGACCGAGGCTTTGCTTTCAGTGAGGATACATTGTTAAAAAAGTTTTTTACGGATTTTTCGGGTAATATACTTGAGAAGTCGTTAAGTTAGTCAAGTTGTTACATCGAATATTTAAAAATATCTTTTTATCTCTTAAATGTTGTCTTAAAATGTACATTTTATAGGTGTATAGTAATAGTATAGTGTCAAATTTTGACGGAATTTAAAGGTATATTGATTCTTCGAAAATCTGAATTAGTAGTTTTGGAGAAAACTGAAATGATTGTCTTCATTGTAACAATTTATTTTAATGTACCATTTGAAGCGCTTCGTAATTTACCATTCGTATGTTTACCGAAGAAAATAAGTGATATTTTTTTAGCACATCCTATTGCTTGTTCAAGCAGCACTCAGTTCTCATTCGCGCGATCTCATCGACATTGTATCGAGAGTGGGAAGAGAGAGTGAGAGAAAAAAAGAGAAAGAGAGACTGTCGAGAAAACAGCGGGCGCCCTTCATGAACGGAAAGTAGAACGTCATTCTGGAAAAGGACCTGCTCGATCACCTCGTCTGACGGCTGTGTAAATATCTACCTTCCTGCCCATAAAAGATACCCTTAATTACGACGCCTTGGAGTTAAGACACGTTCGCGCCAAGGCAACAATTGAGTAGGGATCGAAAGCGCGTACCCTCTAACCAGCTTTAATCTGTTTTTTCTACAACTTAACGAAGCCCCACGATACCACTGACGTTTGTGAAGAGCCTTATCGCAATTTGTCCGGGGTAAATTTTCATTCATAATTATTAATAACTTTATTTCTGTCGGTATAGTCCGATTAATGAAATCAAAAAGATGCCGCAGCTCTTTTTTAATCTCGCTGCAGCAAATCGGAAGCGCCGGATCTCTTCAGTTTATTACAATATCCCCGCGATCCCTCGGGTCTTCTTATTATAATGTCAGGCACAAAGGATGACTGATGCCTTGGCAATCGCGCGGCTGCCACGGCGCCTCGCGGCCGCGTTACATCACGACTAATCTGCCGTGGCGCGACGTCGGCACGTTTTTCACGGAAAATCCGGGGGATGCGCGCGATATTGGGTTATTGTGCGCTTTTGACGTGTCACCGGGCGAGAAGAGCGCGCGCGTGCATGCGGGCGAGGGCACACTAGACGTCCGCCGTAGCCGCAGCGAGATGCGCATTCAAAGACGCATTGTAAGCCCGCGTGAATTTGCCAGGCTGGAAATCATCACAGTTTCATGTGCGCTCGACGGCTCCGTTTTGTCTGCGCTGACCCCCCGACCTCACAAAGAGCGGTCGAATAAATTTTCATCCATTGTACTCCGCACACTTTCAGGTCATTAGATGCATTTATAATTTTTCGTTGATTCATGCGCTGTAATTTTAGTTATTTATTTAATAATACGAAACGGACTGGTGAACCTCAGAACGTACTGGAAATACAAAATTGTATCGATATCTAACAAAAAGGGACAAACCATTTTTCCTAACAAGGGAATATGCACTAAAAGAAGTCAGTATGCAAATACTTCAAAATTTTTAGAAATCAACGGAGTATTTAAAAAATATGAAAATAATTGGACATTAGAAGTTATTGGGTATCAATGAAGAACTTTGGAAATCATTGAACATCATTGGAAAAATTGGAAGCCGCAGCATTTAGAAATTATAAGGAAATAATTTAGAAATACATACAAAGAATGCAAATAGGTTCGGATACCTTAACCAGCTCTTCAAATCATATATAACATAAAACATGCTTTGCATACCCTTCTATCGCACTGCATCATTAAAATATTTCAAAAATCCCGCGAAACGTTCCGATTATTCGCAATAAATCACCGAAGAACTGTTTGCGCTCATCGAGTTTCTGCTGACTCCTCTGCGCCAGTTAAAAAGTTTGCACGGAACTTTCGCTCCCAGCTCCGGTTCAGACGTATAAAAACATGATTTATAAAAAGGAACCCTGGCCATTGATAAATCAAACATCCAAAAGCCGTTTTGAGAGAAGCCCCCTGATAAAAAGAATCGAATTCGTCGTGAGAAACTCGACCTCCGGTTCGGGAGCTTCTCTCTTCCGCCGCCGCGCAAAAAAGTTTCACGAGCAAACATCGCGTACTCGCGACAAACCCTGAGGCGGTTGAACATTTGTAAGAACGAAAGTTGCGTTGCTATCGATACGTACGTCTTTTCTTTAACATAAAAGCACTCTGAAAGAAATTTTACATTAAAGAAAATTTGCCTGTTTTTAAATAAACTATTTTTATCGACAATTGTAGATCGACAATATTTCATGTGAATTAGAAAAAGTTTAATGATTGCTCTACATTAAAACTTAAATGTGCAAATTTCTTTCATAAAAATAATTTGTAAGAAAAATCTTAGAAATATACCACGGATAATTTGGCATTACTTGAAAATTTCGATCTTCTGATACCCTGCGGAAGTTACATGTCGCACTTGGAAAATGATCTCAGGGGGGGCCTCACCACCTCGAAATACAAAGGCTTCTACGTAAGTAGCGATGTAAGTGGTTGTAGACAACGAGCTCCGACGTCATAAGCAGCAGCCGACGCCTAATGAAACTACAAATCTCTTCGCCCGAGGGGCCGGATACACCACCTGCTTGTGAGAAGACTGCTGCTCACATTTCTAAAACACTACATACATACGTAGTACCTTTCTTTATATTGAAATAACAAAAAATTCTAAGAAATAATAATTAATCAGAAAAAACGTTAACATTATTTTAAATAAAAATGAACAATACTTGCAAATTAAATTTGATTGCATTACAAGTAACAGCGTATAAAATAAAACACGACAGTACGTGGAGTGAGAGTAACAAGCAGTACTGAGTTCGTACTCTCGACTTTTGCCTGCTGCTTTAGCCCGTCAGCTTTCTTTTCGGTCCGCGTAGTTTCGCGGCTGAGTGTCGCTAATCGAATTAAAGACTCTTGAAAGCGAGCTCTCCAATAGGGAGACGGCGCCCCGCGTCCGCGTCGCCGCCGGAGAAGAGAAACAGCGGGCAAACAAAGTTTACGGCCGGGGTAAACAAGCCCCGCGCCGGACCTATATATCGGATTAATCACTTTACGGGCACTGACTGACGGTGCTGGAAAATATTTTCATTGGCCAGGGTAGGGGTGGCAGGGATGGGAATTTTTATGCGATCCAGCGATTGAGAGAAGGAGAGGAGATGAGGAGCTGTCGTGGGCGTTATGAAATGATATTCTTGTTTAATGCGCCGTATAGCCACGTTTACGACGCCGTAATCTTATTGTGCCGGCGAGTTCGCTCTCCACGTCTTAATTAGGGTTCTTTTCCGTCGCGCTTCGCCGGGGCTGTTGTGCTTCTTCGGCTAAACGAAGATAAACACCTTAGGAGCCGTATTACTCTGTTTTTTAAGGGGACTACAGTTTTATTAATACAGCAAAATGCTGTTAAAGAATTGCCTCGTGATAGTGTAATAAATGACATAAATTATGTTATGGCAAATGGTAAGAGCTTTGTTAATGAGCTGTGTTTCTTTCGCTATCATTTTTTACTCCTGGTTATAAATCTAAGTTTATTCCGGTAATTTTTTTAATTTACTTAACAGCAGGTGATGCAATTTTTTAAATATAACAGCATCCAATAAAAACATTAAGGTCCCGATGTTTTATTTAAGTTTTAAATTCAAGAAAATTTTATCTTTTTTGAGCGAATCAAAATTTATGGACGAAGTATCCAAGCGTTTTGCACAAGAAATGTTAAAAAAAATAGCTACGCTTAAGGCACATTTGGAGAAATAGATCTTTAATGCACTTTTTTATTACTTCGATGGAATAGGAATAAAAAAATCAATGTCGATTACGAGCGCAAAACTAAATAAGTTATAAAAATAAATACGTCAGCCAGCTGAAACTCTTCAACGTAAATCGTTAAAACTTGTTAAATCCATCGCGAAACCATTACAATGACTGTCAATGAAAAATGCAATCCCGTAATCGCAAATGAAAAAGCACGTTAGCGCGGCAATACCGCGCCGGACAAGCTGGCCCGGTCGAACATCAAATTTCAATTCCGCATAATCAGCACCGACGCGCGCACACATCACTGTTTTAAATTGCCCCGGCAGCGCTGGCGTACGGCTCGTATAAAATGAGAAATACAAAGTGCAGAGGGGGGAGAGGGGAGCGCATCGAACGCAGCTTTAAACTCGCATCGGCGCGGATTTTATACGCGAGCGGCGGCCGCGCCTTGTAAAACAATTATACGGCCTGGTCGCGGTCCCAATCGATATATCATCAATTCCCATTGTCATCGAGTCCCCGGCCGAGTGGCGAGTCGGGAGCGCGTGTCATGATTATTGTCCGCCAGGCCGCCGGTACAATTGAAATTTCGCCTGAGCGGCGCGCGTTGCCGGCGCTGATAAACTGCCCCCGCCGCCTCTCTCACCCTCTCCTTGCTTTTGTGTATTTTTGCGCCGCGACCCTTCGCGCGGATAATGCCACGGGTCGTCAGCGATGCGCCGCGCCGGGATTCATCGCGTCGGCCGCTTTTAGCCCGATAATGTGTATAACGGGCTCGCGACTCGATTGCGCTGCGCTCGGGAAATAAAGCTGGCTGCTATCGTGGATACTGCCGGCATAAAATTTGATCGGTAATTTTTTAGAAATTACATTTTATTGCTTTTTATTGGAAAGCTGTTATTGAAAATTTTAAGTGATCCGAGCTATTTTGTCTTAGTTTATGATACGTTCCAATTAATCGTCATTTTCTCAACTTCTATGGACGGTATAATTAAAAATTGAAGGATAGGAAATCGTTCGTTTTTATTAAATCCACATCTTCATTTTTAATGATAAACAAGTATCTGCGTACCGGGACTAAAAGGGTTAAACTTAAATCTTCGTTCTGTACAAAATCCCAAAAAAAACTAGTAACGTTGAGTGTGAAGCAAAACTTTCGGAAAACGGTAAGAAGCGTAAATAAATCAGCCGTCGGTTCCAAAGAAAGAAAAAAGCCAAACAGACATTAGGCGCTACAAGTACAGAAATAACGTAGCCTTTTTTCCAGCGCGTTGCATCTTTAACAGCAGTTCGCACGCTTCTTCCTTTCGCCGAGCGAGTGAGTGCTAGCGCGGCGCATAAAATATTTCGAAGCCGCAAAACGGGATTGCGCGCGCGCACACACACGAACACGCGTGCACACTCGGCGTGGCTCGACTTTTTCCACTTCCTCTCTGGTCTCGGCAGCCATTTAGCTGATTTAGCGGCGACGAGGCTCCGAGGCAGCGCCGCTACACGTACACGCTGTTAACGCGCGAGCGAAGGACGAGCGCGCCGGGAAGTGGAAGGAAGAGAGGAGGGAGGCGCAGTCGAAAGTACACGCGAACCCTTCGCGCCACTTTTCCGGGCTCTCGGCGTGTTCCACGAGCCGTGACACGCGAATCGAATTTGTCAAAGATCTCTCCGCTCGCTCTGACTTGCGCGAGCGTCTTTCTTTTCCTTTTTTTTGCCTTCCTTCCCTCCATTATACATATCGAGTCTGCTGAATAAGGCAGCTGTCGTCGACTAGACAAAAAGACCAATCGCTTAAAAGTCTCGCATAATTTTCGTGTTGATGGTAGGCATGAGAAAAATGTTAAAGCTTTGTAATCTCAACATTAACATTATCACAATAGATATCCAATTAAATAAAACAATGAGTTTGTCCATCACCACGAATCAGATTTATTTCAAGACAATTATATGATTAGGAAAACTAAACTCGTTAAATTAGTATCTTTTTGAAACTGCTTTCCGAGTTAGAACCAACTTTGACCGAACCATAGAATCAAAAATGACTGATGTATTTAAGATTTTTATCAAATGCGGTTGTAGACGATTTACAATTAACTAAAAAATGGCTTACTCGATTTCTGAGTTTAGGTGTAGTCGATTATTTTTCAATATTTTATCTGATGTTCCTAATGGAATTTTTCATACAACGACCTAATTTCATTTAATTGTCTTAAAATAAACATTCTTTCAGAAATTTAAATTATTACCAAAATAGGATGGTTTTTCCGCACACGTGTATTTATTTAGATATCAAAGAAAAATGAATAATTCATAAACAAGCTTTTTGAGACAGTTAAAGTAACTGTGAACTTCATTGATAAAAAATGGTGTATTGTTACTTGCTATACAATTACTGGCTTGTTTTCGACAGTGAAATACGCTTCTTCATTTTAATATTTTCTAATAATGATAACGCCTTACAAAAATCATTTATTAAAATTGGCATCTTATATTCTTGCCTGAACATGTGCGTGCCGCACGTGCAGTAAATAAAAAAGTAATCGTTGGGAAAAACTGTATTTAGCTTATCTACTTTTGTTAAAACTGCTGTTATTAACTTTTTCGAGCTGATTGAGTGGTGTAATCGTGCGAAACAAAATGTACATAGCTTATCTACTTTTGTTAATATTCTTATTGTTAAAGAGTTTTTAAGCACATTATCTTGACTATATAAATTGTTTCTTAATCAATAAAAGGACAGTTTCTGTAATAATTTCATTAAAGTAAGTTTAACCAGTACAGTGCCAGCATGAAGTTGAAATCTTGTTTCATTGTAATTCAATTTTTATTTTTTTGTAAGTAATAATAATAAAATTATAATGATAAACTAAAACTTAATACTAATGCACATTTAAATCATTTAGGTAATGTTTCACTTGTGAGTTCGATAGCTCCAATAAAAAACATTCGAGATGCTAAGCCAAACGAATTTCCTTTCCTTGCTTCGATCGGGTATAAGAATGCAAATGGAAATAGGGTGAATAGTTACTGTACTGGAGCGCTCATCGGCAAAAAATTCATTTTGACCGCTGCTCATTGTTTCAAAGATGAATACGGAGTCGATGAAAAACCAGAGGATCTTCAAGTAAAAGTGAACGCTGCTAGTTTAAAACAGACAGTAAAACATTATGACGTAAAGGGTTGGATTATATACGACGAGTGGGCTGCTAAAAACAAGAGAAAAATTAATCACAATGACATTGGAATTATGATGGTAACGTTTCTGAATTTTGTCGAGCGATTTACTGAAAATAAAATATATGAAAATAGTTTACTTATAAATAAACACTATTTTTCCATAAATACAGTTGTCCGAAGAAGTTAAAGGAGTTCAATCGGGTCAGTTGTCAGATGTTAAAAAATCATCGCTCAATAATAAACCAGCTATTATATTAGGATATGGCGGAACTGACGAGACTGGCGCTTCTGACAAATTGCAAATAGGAAACGTGAAGGTATTGGAACAGAAAGATTGCGTTGAGAAATACCGAAAGTCACTTAACACCAGAGCGGTACCTAATATCGATCACTTTTGCACCCAATCAAGTCCTTATGTAATTCTCCAAGATGTAAGTTACGCTACATTACCAGTAATTGTATTGTTCTTTGTAAACCATCATTTCATTTTTTATTATATTAGGGTGACAGTGGTAGTCCTCTTTTGGACATCAACAAGAACATAATTGGTTTAAGTAGCTACACGACGGATGGGACGACGGAGGCCGTAAATATGCATTTGACAATAGAACATCATATAGATTTCATTGAAGACGTCACAAAAAATCCTCAAAAATATTTTTAAAGGAAAAAAATATAAATAAAACGCATTACTCTCGAGTTGGTGTATTTGTAATGTATAAAATTCACTTAATAAAATCTTGTTCTAATACTCTCACAAACCCAAATGTCCGAGTAGCTCAATAGAGTCTAATATCCGCCATCATCCATATCACCAACTTAAAGTAATTGAAAGTGACACAAGTCGTTTTGCGCACGATTCTGAAGGGGGAACAGAGGCATGGAGCGTCTATACATACACACACGTAATCGGATGAATGAGCGTATAATCGAGTGAACTCTCGATCGCCCTTTGCACGCTCGCTCCCTTTCAAATTAACATTTGTAGGCGTGCGAATGTATACCGTATACTCGTATGTGCTTGCACTCAAGGATAAAACGAGGTCTAAACGATAGGTAATTTGAGAAAGAGATGACGAGAGCGTGAATGAATACACGAGCAGAGACGCGTGCTCATGTCTTACTTTTAAATAATCAAATGAGAGGAGATTAGATCGAAAAAGTTTAGTTACCAACAGATGCTGAATCTAAGGCAAAAGATCTACTTACGAAGGACTTAGGACTAAGGACATCTTATGAAGAACTTTTAAAAGAAACGTGAAAGAAAGAAGTCTATAGCAACACGAGGTAGCTTTTCGGAGTAATTTAAAAGGATAAATACGTTAAATCCCGAAACAAGAAAAGTAACAGCTACAAAGTTGGTTTTATACCGTCGAGGCCTGCAATTACGCGCACGCGCAAAAGTCAGTCTAATCGAAAACCAGTTTCCTACGACTTTTCAAAGGCGGGAGAGGAGTTCGAGAAAGCGAGAAGAGACTCGGGGATTAAGCCATCGCTCATACGGCCGGCTCCGTAATTCGTACTTTCAGCTCATGGTTAATCGCTTCAGCGATTCGACCCTCGGCGTTGCTAAACTGCTGCACACGTGCACCTTCCGCATGTGCAGTCGAAGTAATTAAAAGCGCATCGCGGGAATCGTCAGTCTTCGGGATGGACTATAGAAGGTAAAAGTCAAGCAGCTGCCGAAAATCGCGAAATCATGACGCGGTTGCAAGCTTTCGAGAAGCATGCAATGTGCATGAACATTTTTCCCGGTGATCGTAAATTTGTCTAGAGGAGAGTAACCATACATTCGATTCAAGCTGAAGAAAACTACTTAAAAAAAAAAGCAATTGAACGTTTGTGGAAAAATGAATGTAGAGAAGAACATATACTCGTTGGTGAAGCATTTAAAAACGCGATTTGATTGATGCATGAGTAGCGGTTGAATGGCGCCAAAATTCAAAATGAAATTCAAAATTCAAAATTCAAAATTCGAAGCGAAGTAAAAAGTTACACAAATACATCCTACAGATAGTGTTAACTTGTCAAGTAAACACTATCTGTAGGATGTATTTGTGCAATTCCAAAAATTTTTTATTCTTTATCGATTTGGCGCAGCTCATGACTTGCCTTGAGGTTGAAAAAAGGGGCAAAGCGCGCGAGAAAACAAGAGTCGAGAAGCGCAAGAAGGCGGACACGACGGGACGAGTGGAAGGAGGATCGATTCCGCGGGCTTGCGCGTTTCGCGTTTATACGCGAAACCGACTGGCTGACAGACGTGTACGCGCGGTCTTCTCTTCCTCCACGCTCGGGTGTAATAGCCGTGTTATGCCGCTCGACGCGGCCTGCCTACTCCTCTCCCCGACACGCTAATACCCACCTACGAGACGCGCGCGTGTACGCGGATAACCCGCACCTTTCGTGCCCTCGCAAGCCGTCGATCTCCCTGCCTTTTTTCCTTAAGGTATTACCACAAAGGTATTTCGAATAAATATTGACTTTGAGTTTATAACCTATCTTTAAAGTGTTTTAACTAATTAGATATACTTTCTTTTATAATAACAAATAGTACATTACGCAAAAAGAAACAATTTTTACTTAGTTACCATATTTTTTTAATAATTAAAAAAATGCAAACTATAGCACTCGATTGAAAATAGTTTAACCTTCAATATTAGTAATTACTTGTGAATATAAGTAAATAAATGTTTTAAAATTGAGTCTTTCAAAAGTGTGAATGTATCCTACAACTGCATTCAGTATTGCTAGCGCCTTTTAACTGGCGCCTCTGCTACGTTCGACTTTCGCGTAGCCTGTGATTAAGTCGCAAAATAAAAGGCGAGTGGGGGAGGAGAGACAACAGAGACGTAAGGAGGAAAGAGTTGTCTAGGCCCCGGCCCGCTGAACGTGTTAATCATGCGACGGAATGAATTCACTGCTGAAGTGTACGGCTAGGTTAATTCAGTGTGTCACGATCGAAATGTTGGACAAGCCACTTACACAGCCACTTTTGACGTTTCTATTTAAAACGTCACGCTGCAGCTTACTTCGTAGTACCTTATTTTTCGCATATTCTGTTCTTTGTTCAATTTCGTAACACAGCGGTATTGTTGAAAGAGACAACAGTGCTTGAAAAAGGCTGACATAGTTAATTAATTTTAATTAACCGTGTGAGTAACAATCAGTTAATTAACTTCAATTAATTACATAAGCATCATTATTCGTGGTTCTTATGCCATTATTATGAATAGCGCAAAATTTGTAATGAATGCATTAAACAAAACTTATTTAAAATTTTATTTTTAATTTACAAGTAAATTTGTAGAATTGTTCATAACAGACTTCCAAAAAAAGTTTACATGTTAGATGTTTTTAAAATTATAATAAACACCGAAAAAAGGCTGAGCTGGAAAACGTTGTACTATCTTCTGATTAAAAAAAAAAAGAGGGGATCTCCGGCATCCGTAACGTATGCAGCTCTTAATTAAAAAAGACAAAAAGGACCAATCTACGTGTTGCATAAAAAGTTTGTTTTCCTCCGAACACGCAATATTCTTTGAAGATACGCGTTCCGTATGGAAATTCGCTACTTTTTTTTCCAACCGGTCCGAAAAAAAGCGCGCGCTTTCGGGCAAAGCTCCCGAGCCTTTTCGAAAAAAAAATTGCTCGCCGGGGCCAGCAGCAGCTGCCTTTCATCAATACAGCTCGAACGCGCTTTTTTCGATATTCCTTCGCCTGCCTATACAGCGTTAATCAAAAAGCGCAACACGCGGACGCCTGGAAAAAAATCGAGCGCCGCCCAGAGCGGAAGGCGGAAGAGAAGGAGAGGGTATATAGCGCGGCCTAAAAAAACAGACGCCGGTTGCAGGGACAAATGGAGAATTAAAAAATAAATAAAAAAACAAACGCGCACGCGTAGGCGGAGACGCGCCGAAAAGTCCGCGGGCGGGCGCTTGTCCGAAAAGCGCGCCGAGCGCTATGCAGCCCGGGCAACTTTGCTGCGCAGACAGTAGCAAAACAAGCTACGCGGGACTCTGCATCCACTTCCCTCTCTCTCTCTTCTATTTGCCGAAGCAGCGACAGAGTTGTTTCGGACGATGAGGAGTGGCTGGTGCCGCGCAACGAGTGTTAGTCAAATGTTTGATCAAAATGTTTGTCATTTCCGCGGGTCGCGCGACTAGTCCGCCGCCCGAAATTAAATGCGACGCTGGATCGCCAATATGGGGTTGAAGTTTGCGCGTGGCCTCCCCCTTTCGCGCTGTTTGTGGACTCGGAGGAACATGAAAGGGAGTAGCGGGCAACAAATACACGCCGAACGGCCAACTAAAAATCGCGAAATTAAAGCTCCCGTAATTTCATGCTAATACAAAATACACTCTTCCATTTTGGTTAGTATATTGTGTGCTTACTGTAAAATGAGGGGTATTTTGATTTCTCGTCGACGAGAGCATTAAATAAATGCATATTGTATATTTTAAAATTATTTCATTAGCAATATATTAATGAAGACAATGCGATATGCATATTTTCATATTCATTTGATGTGAAGTACATTCAACTTTTGTGCACGTTAATGTTCTGTTTTAATTAATATAACTTATTCACTTTTACGTTTCAAATAATTTATGTGTATTAAGTTTAAAACATGATTTTATGCATTTCTTTTGAAAAATTCGAGATAATGAACATTAACAAACATACGAGATCATGAAATATGAAAACACGCAAATAACAAAAGGAATTTTATAATAGTTAATTTAACATTAATTAGTTACTACATTTCATTTAACTTAGTCATACAACAACTCATAAAATACGTTAATAAACGTTTCATTTACAATAAAATACAAAGTATTGTTTTAATTATTAACATGCTATTCTGCCCATTTTTAACTGATCAATTTTACCAGAGCAGGGGTACGTTGGTACAATTACTTTTTAAAATTATTAAATAATATACAGTTAAGTCACTAAATAAATAAGAAGCGTGAGCTCGCGATGTTTCGCTGACAAGCAAAATATTTTCGAGAGCCCGAGAGCAGGAAAAGAGTATTGTGAAAAAATACGCGAGCGCGCGAGACTTAGCGAGAGGAGGCTGCAGCCGGCGGGCTCGGTGAAAAAGCCGGAAAACGAACGAAATTCATATGTATGGATTCCGCCCGTCTGTTTGATTACGTTTCGGGTCATCTGAGTCGATCTCCCGCTCGCAGTTTCAATTGAATTTCGAATTTACTCAGTCGCAAGCCGAGCGCCCCGCTCCCTCTCATCTCTTTTGCTTTTTGAAACGCATTCGGCCGTCTCTCCGAAATTTGGCGGAGCGATGAACTCCCTCTGTCTCTCTTCTTCCGCGCCGTCAGCGTGGGATTGGGAAAAAAAAATTCGATGTGCAACTATATACGGCGGATCGCAGCGAATTGCAGAGTTTTTATTATTTTTCAAAGTGCCACTGTCAGACTGACATTTTCATTCGTGCGTGTCTTTGGAATAATTGTTGACGTCCGAATTCATTCTCCTCTCGAAAGGATAGATTTTTTTTTACAAAATTTATATATTTCTTCTCTAACCGTAAACCGCGAGTTTATTTAGCATCGTCGAAATTAAACATTTTCACGGAGTCAATTTTAAATCGTCTACTTTCGTATCGTAAATAATTACACTTTTAAACAATTTTCGCGCAGTGCACCGTGGCGCGCGTAATCGAATCAATCCGCAACTTCCGCGACTTTTTGCGCCAATCAACCCTTAAAAGCGTTCGATTGTCGCCGACAAATCGCGCAGCCCCGCGCGCCAAAACATCAAAATCAACTCATTTTGCCTGAATTATTGAGCGTGTACCTCGTAAAAATCCCGGACGAGCACCGTGGAAAAACGTGACTCCCCGGGCCTCGTCATCGAGCACAATGAAGCCGGCCGATTATCCGCGACACGCGCGCGTCACGCGGCGCACAAAAGCGCACCCTCGCCGCCGGCAGATTGACTTTTTCTGAATCAGCGGCTCCGAACGATCGGAGCGCGCGCTCGCGCGTCGTCCTTCGAAGCGTCCCGTCGCTCTCAATTATACGGCCAGTGCATCGGCCTGACGCTGCTCACAATTACAGCCGGGCTTCACCTGCTTAAAAGCCCGACTTATCAGCTGTCCCGCGGGCTCTCTCTCTCTCTCTCTCTCGTGTTTTCGCTTTTTCTCGTTGTTCACATATACTGGCAGGCAGAGATGAACCGTGGCTTGAATTTTTAATGTTGGTTCACTTTGCTTTAATTTTAATTGAGGTATAAAAAACATTGGAATAGATTTCATTTATTTTTGTATTATTTTTTAGCCGTTATTACCCTAATTTAGAGAATACAGGATCAAACGAAAAACCGTGGCAATGTCTTGCATAATATCAAATGATCCTACAAAAAATCAATATTTAAAAGATTGACTTAACAATAGAAGATGTAAATAACATTTACACTTCGATCGTTGTTCTATGAATAGTCCTAATGAAGTGCAACGTGAATACCGGTGACCTGACAAAATACATACCACATGCTGAGAATATACATAGATAATCTACATTTGTTAATTTTATTAAAGTTAACAATTTAACGTACTGAATGTATTTTCATTTCCCTCAACTTAAGTTTTTAGTGTGCGGGAGCCCTTATATTTTTGCTGCCTCTTCATTAGTTTTGCATGCGTCTTTCATACCGTGATACGAGTTTAGTACAAGAACGTGACTACATAAATTTTTACGATTTTGTTTTCAATAGAAACATTCAGAAGCTATCAGTCCATCATGCAGTTGAAAACTTGGTTCCTTTTATTTAAAATTTTAATCCTTTGTAAGTATTATGTTTTAATCATAATTCAAATCGTTATATTTAAATACTGAATATTAAAATCATTTAGGTAGTCAGAATTACCTTTCATTTGCCAACCCGCTAGCTCCAATAGAAAACATTCGAGATACTAATGCAAATGAATTTCCTTTCCTTGCATCGCTCGGACATAAAAATTTTCATAGAGATGAAGTCAATCACTTCTGTACTGGAGCGCTCATCAGCAAAAAGTTCATTTTGACTGCAGATCATTGTTTCAAAGATGTAAATAATAAAATAGATGAAAAGCCTGAAGATATTCAGGTAAAAGTGAATGCTGCTAGTTTGAAACAGACACCAATTCATTATAACGTAAAAGGATGGATCTTGTATGACGAGTGGGCTGCTAAAAACAAGAGAAAAATTAATCACAATGACATTGCAATTATGCTGGTAACGTTTTTTTCACTTCGATGGACGATTTTCTAATAATGAAATATCTGAAATAGTTTCCTTGTCAATAAAATTCAGTTGACCGAAGAAGTTAAAGGAGTTCAATCGGGTCAGTTGTCGGATGCTAAAAGATCATCGCTAAATAATAAACCAGCTATTATAATCGGATACGGTGGAACTGACGAAAAGGGTCCTTCTGACAAATTGCAAATGGCGTTAGTGAAAGTACTGGATCAAAAAGAATGCATTACAAAATACCGAAAATCAACCGACTCAAAAATGGTACCCACAAACGATCACTTTTGCACACAAGCAAGTCCTTACGCAATACTACAAGATGTAAGTCGTTTTATTCATTATAAACTTTATTGTTCTTGATAAATCATCATTTAACTTTATTACATTAGGGTGACAGTGGTAGTCCTATTCTGGATAGCGATAAGAAAATAATTGGTGTTAGTAGTTACACGAGTCCAGGGACGTCTGAGGCAGTAAATATGCACTTGACAATAGAAGATCACAGAGATTTCATTGAAGACGTCACGAAAAATCCTCAAAAATATTTTTAAATAAAAAAAATGTACAATTACACAAGTTAATGTTTTCATAACCTTGAAAATTGCATACAATACATATGATGTACAAATGCTTAGAATGTAAACTATGTACTTAAACTGCCTATCTTGTGTATTGATCATCCTCAATCTAGTAGATGGTGGATGATCATAGACAAGACGGGGTCAGGATAGGATGGAGGTAAAATTTATATTTATATTCAAGCTAAATGCGTTCAATGTTAATCTCTCGAAAAAGAATCTCCAATCATGAACTATACTATACTTCAATTTCTAAACAAATTTGTTTTATCAGCAATTGAACTTCGACTATTGAGCAACAGTGGATATATTGCTTTTAATTGAAGCAACAGCGATTAACATTTTCCTCAAACAACAGGATATAGCTCCTTAAACTTGGTTGTTAATTTACGAAGTGCCCTAACTATACTGCGAGACTTAAAATTAAAATACAACTAACACAAATCTCTATCATTGCAAAAGTCGAAAATGACAATCCGGAAAAACTCAAACCTGCAACACTGCATCGCATAACATTATTGCTCTGCGAATGCGCTCCTACGAGCTTTTGTAAAGCACCTCGCGCGAAATTCCTCACCACTCGCGTCACTGGAGCCTTGCATCCCCTTGTAAGAAATCGATTGTGCTCTCTCTGCGGATCGATCGACTCACCAATGACCAACCAATTACGCCCGGCGCTGAAAGCGCATTCAGAGCCCCGTCGCTCTCGAGTGCCATTATGCGCGCGTCTTCGGTCCGTCTCGCGCGGCGCACGCGCCGTACCCTCTTTCCGCGTGCACGCACATCACGGGGCTTTGTGGGGCCCCACGGCATTCCGGCGCGTACCCGGAATGGAGACGTCGGCGCGATGCCGCCGCGCCGCTGAATCGATGATTAATATTTGTTTATTATGCGCGAGCGCGAAGACGCGGGCCCCGGTTGACTCGCATGATTGATCTCGTGTTTACTTTGGCGATGCACAATGCCCCCGCGAGGGCCTAATTCAGGTGAGGCGAGGCAGGCGTTTATTTTTCCGAGCGCCTCCCGTTGAATTAGGCGTTTTTTTGTACAACATGTACGGAGCGAGGCTGTACGTAAATAATTCAGGTGCACTCGCGGATGGAGGAAGTGACAGAGCTCCTATTATGAGGATTTCACGATGTAGTTGAATAAGCGTGGGAAGGTTGACTGACGTTATACTTACTTCGTTAATAATACAAACATTCAGAAAAATCATGTTTAACTAGATAAATAATTTACATTTGTAAGCATATTCAATGCAAATGTACATTTTTGAAATAACAATCTATTCTTGTAATTCCTCTTATATACAAAAGTTTGTATTTTTAAACACTAAGTATAAGTAAACTGGAAATTTAAATAGATGGAAGCTGATGACTTAAAATAAATCAGACCAAATTAAGTACCTTTTTTGTAATTTTTTAATTAATACCACCAATTATTCGGTCTCACTCAGATTACAGTAGTACATATGATGTTGAGCATTGTTTCCTTTGTAATACCACGTCTTGTCAAGACACTGGTACAGACAGTGTATGTGCGCTTCGTAGTGCAAAGCGGCATGCCAATAAGTACCGGTCTCGCGAGGCCGGGACGCACCTCTCCGTCATCCTTTTCCACTTCTCGGCCTCGCGAAACGAAGTTAAAGTTCGACGAATGAAAAAAGTTGGCCGAATCTCGGGGGAGGGACGGGGTTAGGCGCCGCGAGACCGCTGGGGCAAGCCAGTTAACGGACTTCGGAATAATCTTCATTGAAAAAGTTTCCAAGTTGGCCGAGAGACCGACGCGATATACGGGGTAAATTAACTTTTTTTAAGCCTCCTGGCGGGAGCAAAGCGAAGAAGCGAAGGGAACGGGCGACCTGGGCGACGAACGCGTTTACATCGTGTTGCGTAATTCCCAAGACTGCACTTCGCTGAACTTATATACGCCCGAGTAATCTTGCGAAGGAGCTCGCCTTAATGTTTCTTCCGTTAATGCTAGCAATTTATTGTTGTACTATATACATATATTGTAAAGACAACCATTAATAAAATATTTCTGATGATTATTAATGCAAAGCATCAGACAGAGCAATCTTAAAGGTAAAAACACTCGAAAACTACAATAACAAACATGTATATCTAATTACATAATATTGTTGTAGTTATACCAAGATTTCATCGTTCAAGTACATTAAACTTTGATTTAATCAAGACCTTATTAAAATGTATGTCAATGCAGAATGAATCAATGAAAAATACCCTCATCCATAAAATTTCTCAACTGACAAGTTTCATTCTATATACCTCGAAAAGAAACGAATCCCTAAATTGCAAAAAGATGTCAAAAAAAGTAGGAGAGTAAGATAACGCGGACTGGAAAAGGTGTTCTAACTGGGGATCGAAGGCGACCGTTTGATTTCCGTAAGAGCCTTTTCATCTTCGCCGTCTCGCCCGGGGCATACAAGGTGTCGATCATCCTCGTGCCGATTCGAGCAGCTGACGGCTCGGCTACATAGTACATCGGGTTTTAAAGGCCTGTTTACTCGGGACCGATGGAAAGGTGTTCCTTAAGTGGAGCGGCCATTTCGCTTTGTTCGACCGTCGCCGCCGCCGCCGCCGCCGCAGTCGAAGACACGCCGGGTGCCTTTCCGCGAGGGCTTGTTCCATTCGGTCCACTGGAGTAACACGGGGCTGATCGGTCGAAAAATCGATTGGCCGGTGCCGTAAGGACGGACTTCTTCGGGCCAGGACCTTTTAAGAAGTGATCAGATAACGTCTAAGGAAAGACTCATTTGCGATTTCTATTTTCTGTTCCTTAAATTCCATTAATTGCATTTTTTAGTACATTCGGTAGGCTCATTAAGACAAAAATTAATCCGTCTTAACTATTTATGATACAACAGTGAATCTTAAATAAAAGCAGTAAAGTGAAGTTTTTCAACTTACTCTTTTTCTTTTCACCGGAAATGAGTTATAAATAAAAGTGAAAATGTATTTCCACCGTTAAAAATCTAATGAAGGTAGAATTGAACTGATTACTTTAATACATTTGAAATTGGTCAATAAAATTGATTTTTGTCAATAAATAATCAGGTTTAAAAATACCTATATTACAATGAAATGCGCCCTTTTAAAAGTATATTTATAAAATAATAATTTGGCCAATTAGTACTTAAAAATACTTCTTGCCCTCGATGAAAAAATAAACATTTCAATTATAGGTAATCTCTATTGAGAATGATTATAAATTGCCATCAATTGAACTTCTTTACAATTTATAAATAGGAATATTGAGTAAATATAAATATTTTGGTTACGATTGTTATTTTTTACAAAAATGAGTACTTCCTTAGGATAAATTTCGCTGCAAGTGAAATACAATAACGTAAAATGTTGCAAGTGCAACAAGTCCGACATAATATTTTACGGTGTGCATTAACACTAAGCATTTGAAATTCAATCAACTCAATGCATTTTTCACATTCTTCATAACTTCATAATGCCATCTACTACATTCATCACAAGACAATAAACCAGGACTAAGGCGTCAGTTACTAAACGTAATCGCTGCCTTCTTTCTCTCTCTTTCTGTGGAATCCAATATAACACGACGACCACATCATTTTTTATGACCGACCTTTTAATATACAAGCGGTAGCGGCGGTCATTAGGGGAATAACTTGGGATCGCAATTTTGAAATTTAAAAAAAAAGAAGGCTCCTCTCACCCCCGAAGCGCGCGGGGTTGGCGTATGCAAATCATTCGTTCCCTTGACGAACGCAAACGTATACGTGTACGAAGGCGCGCCCCACGCAAGCTATTAGTCAAACACTCGAATTTTCATATAAGAGCTGTCAGTCAACGGGATTATTTATCTCCGACAATCACCCTTCAGATGTGATCCTGAATGAACAGACTCGTCGTCTCTCTTGCGCGCGAGGAGCACCGCACTCGCTCTGATATATTCACAATGGGACATCGATCAAACTTCGTAATTGCGAATGTTTGATTCCCTATGAGCAAGCCAGATAGGTATTCTTAATAATTTTGTTATACCCAGTTTTTGCTGTTTTCAAGTCTCTGGAATACCTTATCATGTAAAAGAAAAATTTTGATTCATTAATTAAGCATTTTGTTAAATTATTGTTTCAGTCTTCGTAATATATAATTGAGCCATCGAGCAATTTGCGACAGAAATGGTACGAAGGAGAAATTATAAAGTTGGCTCCGTCGCTTTTTTAAAGTCCATTATGAAAATAATTAAAATACTGATGGAAAGTATGAACTACAATCTTTCTGTTTCAATACTGATCTATTAAGGTCATCAGCTCCGTTACAGAGAAAATGCAAATTTAAATAATGAATTTTTAATATAATAGGTTCTTGATGGATTTATTTTCACTGCATTATGAAAATTCATATTTTCTTCACAAAACCAAAAGGAACTTGTATAGATTTTTAGTTACAGATTACAACTGCATAAAAAGTCACAGTTACTGTTTCTACTTATTCCACCCTACTAAATATCTTATTTTCTTGCAACTAATTTATTACTTTGCTGCTGTTTAATACCGTTGTTTATAGTATTTTCATCGTTTTTAAAAATATTCCATTCATTTGCCAAAGTCGCATATTACTTGATGTAAAAGTCTTTCGAAGTAAAAGTTGTACTAAGGGGGGGCCTGCTAAGTGAACAAGGTAGTCGTGAATGTAATGTGGCATTCTCTACACATCTCCCTGCAATAAAGAAAAGGCATATCCTAGCTTACATTTAATAATTCGCAGTCGTGAAGCCGTCATCTGCCGGCGCGCGAACCCTTTTTCTTACATGGCTCTCTCCTCGCCCACCCCTGCTTAATTAATCATTTCACATCACATTGATACGCGCCTAATTGCGTTCGCGCCGATTTCACGCTGTTAATACGAGTTTAATTTTGACGCCGGGGCCAGCGTCCCTTGCTCCTCTCTCTCTCTTTTTATTCGGTGCCCCCCTTCGGGCGCGCAGTGCTTTTTTCGCGCTTCCCCCAGTTTTATTGATCTCCGCGCGCCGCCGGCGCCGCCGTATAACCGGCGGACGTGCAAGCGCGGCGCGACGCCCGTCGAGCGCCCCGTTGAAAAAGGTGATGCACGTATTTTTCGGTTGCCTGGACCCCCGGGATTGCCGGCGATAAAACGCGATTCTTCTGTCGCTCCTCTACTGCCGTTTTGTGAATTTTTTTCGATACTCTGTGCTTTTTTTTTACAAAACGGTTGGCTAGTTGTATAATGGAGAAAATATTGTTCTTAAATAAAGTTAATTTTTGTTATTAAATTGAATTAATTACGTACTATAAGTTTCTATCTAAATGTAGTGGAACTTGGGTTCCTGTTTTAAAGCAACAAATTTCTTTCATTCAATAGATACTTTACTAATTATAAGAGCTAATTAAAGTAAATTTGTTAATAAATGAGCAATTAATCATGAGCTATGTTCTTCCTCAAATTTGCAAAGTAGTCCATAAAGTATGATGGATCAATTTTTATGTTGCAAGAGATCGTAAATAATGTACAGGATCTCAATGGTTTTCCCAAAATTAATCGGAGTCATACTTTCAAGTATACTTATTACACACGTTACTTACGACTATGTCTTTTTTAACTAAAATTATAATTGTACCTACGAAACTCTGTAAAATTTAATCATTTCATGAAGCATACTCACATATTCATCTCGCTCTCGACAAATTAAATCCACTCATTCTCCCGAATCTCTAAAACTGCCGAAAATCTGTCGCCTCCAAAAATGGGAAAATAAAAGAAAAAACAGCATCGTCGAGCAAAGGGGAAAAAATAAAAAACAAAACTGCAAAATCGCGCCAGAGAAAGATCCGAGGCGCGAACAGTCCGGCAGCGCGAGCGCGAGTATGTTGGCTGGCAGGGACTGCAGGGTGCGCCACTCCGACCCGAGTGGCGGGCGGAGGAGGGGCGAAGGCGCGAGCTGACTAGCGAGAGGCCGAGCGGCGCACAACTCCGCCCCCTCTCGCCGCCGCCGCTGGCAGGAGGCGCCCCCGGCGCCGCGCCGGCCGTTTCCGGACCTAAGCGATTCGTTCGCGATCAGCGGCGGCGCTTGCCTTCAGCTCTTGGCCACGGGCTAATACGCGAATTAATTTTAGCGAGGCTACCGTCCACATGCTATCAGTGAGTTTTTGCACGTCTCCGATAATGCTGCTAAATTTGCAAAGACAAATGTTTTTCCAAGATGTAAGGGAAATGTTCGAAAATGAAATTAATATGTAATATTGTATTTAATATTTAAAATTTAGAACTTATCGAACCTTAAACTATTAGGTTACAGTAATAAGGGTGTTACTGATATACGATGTCATGAATGTCTCTTTATAGAAACTTAAAGACAACGTTCGAACAACGTTCTGTTCTAATCTAACGTTTACAGTTTAAGTAAAAACGGAGTCAGCATTTTATAAGTCTACATTTCAAATAAGTCCCTTCATATTTCAATATTTTTACATATTGCATAAGTCACAGTTTTATATATAGTATATCTATAATAGTTAGTATGTCCATCTTCACAATCCAAGATAGTTAAAGTTCTTGGCAAAATCTCTCCAGCTCTTTTCGGTAAGAGTGACAATTCTCAAAGTTCTTAGCACTAACGAAAGTATCTGAACTTGATGTAGTTCAATTGAAGTTTTTTGAGATACGGTTAGTGAAAATTACTCCTCTTAAAATATGTACCGTTAAAAATATGATTATAAACAAAAAATCAACCGTAACGTAACCATAACATCTCTTCCTTCTAAAAGTAAAATTCCAATGCTCGCACAAAAGTAAAAAGTCTCGTCTTTAATCAAAACACCGACACGTACATTAGAAGTGGAACCGAACAGACTTCCCCCTTTCTCTCTCTCCCCCTCTCTCTACCCTTTGTAAGGACACGGAAACATAGTACGGATCCCTCGGCCTCTGGCTCCGGCCAAGTTTATTCAGTCCGCCGAAACTTTGTAGTACAGCGTGTCCACCGCCAGAGGGCAGAGACGACGACGTCGACGGCGAGGACGACGCCGGACAAGAGATAGAAACCGGAACCGGACATAACCTCCCCCCCCCCCGCGTTCCTCCTTCTCCGCTGGCCCTCCGTCTCTATCTCCCTCGCTCTCTGCACACATACACGAGTCGCGCTTTGTCCGGTCTCTCGGACGCAATTAGGGTGGTTCTCTCGGTCGCCGACCCCCTCGGGGGGCGCCCGCTAAGTAGAAAAGCTTGTAGCCACCGTCGACTCCCCCCTCCCTCTCCTACTCCTTCTGCGTGCCGCCCTCCCCCCTCCTCGGGGGGTAGGGTTGGTCAGAGCAAGAGAGAGGATCGCGCTGTGAACGGACTGACAGCAGCTGACTACCGCAGGACGAGCTCACCCCCTCGCGGCTCTTACCTCTCCCTCGCCTTCCTCTCCCCCTCCCTCTTCGGCCCGTTCCTTCCATGCGCCGCTGCCCCTTCGCTTTTATGTTTCGTTTCTTTTTGTCGGTCGGCCTTTTTGCGCTAAGCGCGTTCGCCTGTGTCACGATTTGTGTAGCACCAAGGCTTTTTTTCTCATTATTTCGATTAATCAATTCATAAATTTATATTAGAAAAATAAATCGTTCGCTATGTAAGAAACTTTGGTTTTCGTTACTTTTTCTTCTCTAATCATGCACATTTTAGTGCGTAAAATTTCTGAAACACGTTACCAAAATTTCATTGCAACGAGAAGAGGAAAATATTACGAAATTCCCGTAACGTTCCTTTAATCAGGACCAAATTTCATATTCCATTAACATCAAGACAACTGCAGGCATTGGACGATTAACACCCCATAAACTTATCGCGTCGCAAGTATTCTCAAGGGTCCGCTCATCAGCGGAATAACACAGCGGCGGCGAACGAGGCAAGCCTTGGGGCATAAACGAAATTCCCATTAACACAACACTCGGTCTGTTTCCTCAGCCCACGTACACAAACGCCTCCTTCATTCATTTTCTCGCGCTCCTCTCATCCGCTCGTCGCCTTATCGCCCTTCCCCCTCTTCCCCCTTTATCTCCGGCCATCTCTCGGCGTTCGTTTTTATTTCGACCGGCAATAATTTCTCGCTCGCCCACGCACGCCGCCGCTCCTTCTGGCCGCGAGGCTGCTTATATCGCGGCCGATCGATCGATCGAGCGCCGATAAGGAGTCTGCGCGCAGGTGAAGCTCGTTATCTCGCGTTTAAAAAATCAACAAGGGCTTCTTCGACCTCGATTTTGAATTTTATTTTAATACCTTGAACAGCGGGGCAGTGGGGGAGGGGACTTTTGAGCTCGCGAGACCGAGAACTTTTTTTGTTTCGTTGAGTTTGAGGGAAATGTGTCAGCCGGTGATAAGGGAACGTTACATAATTTGAAAATGGCATGGCGAGAGGTTGTACCAAGGGCTTAGAATTTATTAGCGCGAGAGGTATGAGTCTCGATTAGATTCGAGTTAAGGAGGATTATACCGCTTTTTTTCTGAATGTTAATAAAGTTCGGGCTATCTTATCATGGAGAGTCGAGAGCTGCTAGTTAATTACGCTGCGTTTGCGCATACATTTGAATTATCTTATTGTAATGTAGAACATATTATATTGCGCAACTGCGTTAACGCCGGGGATAAATTAGAGTGCCCATAAGTAAAAATCTATGTTCAACACATTTTTCTAATCTTGCTACGAGCGCTTCTTATCATTTATTTAACTTTTCTTAGAACGGTCAACTAATTTTGGATCGTATCAGGTCACGACATTGATAATAGTGACGTTGATTAATCGTATTGACATCATTTTTTTTTATCTTAAAGTTTTTTACTTACTTTTTCCAATACTACGTGAAAATTAATTTTATAATTATCAGAAAGAACTATTAAATGATATATATTTAACCTTTTTTATGAAAATTTAAAGTAATCCGCGATTTATAATGAATAGACGGATTAAAAAATAAATGTGGTTCGTAAAATAAAAGTGGTACATAAAAAATATTCACAACATAGGTAGCTGCGCTTTTCGGCGAGGTGCACGAGCTCTTTCCGCAAACTGCAGTAGCGAGAGGCGAGAGTTGACGATATTAAACGAGTACGTACACACCGTTTACACACGTATAAGCAAGCATGCTTGTAGTGGTGCGCTTTGCGCCGGGCACCGGTGTTGGGCATCCCTTGGAACACCCCACAAGGGTCTCATTTATCTAACCATCCCCGTTTTCCCCACAGCCTTGCGCGCGCCTCTTCACTCCGCTTTTACCGACTGGATATACCCTCTTAAGGCTTGCAGGAGTGTCCGTATTCTGATGGATTGATTTGTAAGATGCAAATCTTAGAGTTTGAAAATGTCGGTTAAATTTTATACTTTATTGCATTTTTCACATTTTTGCATTAAAGAGATTTACTTTGACCTGTGAAAAATACAAGTACCTAACACATAATTTAGAACATTAAAAAATACTTAGAAAAAGTAAATTGAAAAACGACTTCATTCAAATCTCTCAGATTATGAGCAGTGGAACAGTTAGTAGAGTAGTCATTCTATCATTTACAGAACAATTATGCAATTCATTTCACTTCATTGATAATAAATTATTGAAAATTAATGCGCTAACTAAAATTATTTTGGCAGACATGTTGAGAGTGCTAGTGTATAATTAGTTATAACTTGAGTGAAATATTAAGTCTTGTTAATTTCCATTTGAAAACAGGTTACTGTAAATATTTTTTTCTGTTTTTAGAACCAGTATATGTTTCGGTACTATCTAGCAATGAATCTACTACTTTAACAAGTATTCATACATTTATCATGCACATTTTTTAAATTATTTTTCTTATTTGAGATGATTATCCGAGTTGACGAATCATTTTTAAGATTTTTAATTGCGCGATCTATAAATTATCTAAGTAATCATCAAAGTAATCTTTGCTAAAAAAAATTATAAGCAGAAAATTATATGCAGAAAATAAAAAAATACTTTAAACAATCTATCACGTACCAAACCATTTCTTTCCAGAATTAATCTCTTATTTTGACAAAGAGCTCAGGAAATTACATCCAACAGCCGAACAAAATAACCCACTTCATTCGGCTTCTTATTATTCGGGTACATTCTCTCGCCCCGGCATAAGCCGCCTTGCACATTATGCATAATTGTAAGCGAGCCCGTCCGGGCGCCATATTAAACTTCACAACGATAATACCGCATTCCGAAACACACGATACAACTTGTATACAGCGTCCCGGGTAATAGTTATACGATTTCCCGGGAGCACTTCCTCCTCCCGGGGGTTGGCCCGCGCCCGCAATATATCGCCGGGGCGCACCCCGCCGAGACCTAAATTGTGAATAATGCTGATTATGTAAAAAGGCCGGGGCGCCGGCAAGACGGCCGCGCGCGCATTGCCCTCCTTGCGATTACGATGTTATACGAGGCGCTAGCACGTATCACCTCGGGCCTTCAACTCGCTCTCCCTTTCTCCACCTCTTTTCTTCCCTCCTTCGCAGTACACTTTCGGAGCGTTTCTTTACTCTCTCTTTTTTGTTCATCGGCCCCGGGAGCATGCAGGAGGCGGTGGCGCGCGGCGTCGTGTTTCATGTTTACGCGGTGCGCTCGTGTATTCTCATGAATATTGTCTTCGAAGCGGATATGCGCATATACCTTCGTGGTTTCTAGATTGGACATTGTTATGAAGAATCGGGTGATACGCGAGCTTTACGCGGGGTACATGCGCTGTGAAGATAACTGCATCGAGTGGCGCCGTAAACCCTTTTTTTATGAAAGCCTTACTTTTATGGGGGATTGATTGGTTTATTGAGTGCTGAATTTATGATTTCAATATTTTTTTGAAAAAGGGTTACAGACTTACTGAATTTACTTCGGGGAAATGTAATTTGATTGTGGGATGATCGAAAAACCCAATCAATTATTGAAGTGAAAAATAAGACATTTTGAATTTCGATTGGTTTATGTTTTAGTTGTTTCAAGTGGTAAGTCCCTCCCACTCTTCATTTCTTCCGCATTTACAGAGTATTGGTACCCTGCTCACCCAACCCCTCCCGCACGATTGCGATAATTTATGAAATTCTGCAGTTATCGACACAACACTTATTGTCCTATTTTATTACTCTTTGAATAGATTTGGATAAAATCCTGTCTTCTCACCCTCGGCTTCCAAATATTTCAATTCTAGATTCAGCAATTTGGTTTGTGCGTTGACGAATGAGGGACAGTGAACAAATCTATTGGACATTGTTTTATATGCCAAAAGTTATTCCGTAAAACCTTTTTAAATGGCGGTAGATTTGTCAATTTCAATATCGACAATCGCCAACATTTTTCTGAAACTTTTATTGAATTAACTGAACACATTACATTACACGTTCAGTCCTCTTTAAAACACAAATTAATTATACTATTTAAATTGAAGACCAAGGATCGCAAGCTTTACGCTGAGTCTCGCCATGCGGCAGACGCGCATCGACGTGCCGCAGGTCAGCAGCAAAGTTCTCGGCGCGAAAGATAACGAGAGGAAGCGGCGCGCGGGCTAATTAAGGTCACATCGCAGAATGGAAATGTCTGGTGGACGCTGGTGTACACAGAATACAGAGCCGACCAACACGTCGTGAGTGAGAAAGGAGGAGGGGTAGGAAGCGGGGGGTAATATAATTCGCGGCGCTGGTGCGCCGGTGTCCGGGTAAGATAACAGGAAAGGCTGCGGGTAATAGGCGGTAGGTCGCGCGCACTGCTCCCGCAGAACATACGCTTCATTAACGGATCATCTCGTGTTAATATCTACTTTATCCGGGGCTGACCGTATCAGCGTTGCCCAGGCGCGAACCCGCTGGCCGAACCTCGACCCTCCACCCTCTGAAATTCACCCACCCACAGATGATTCGGGTGCAGCGTATCTCGACTAGCGCATCGTCGAACTTGGCGCGATTGCCGTTTCCAATCGGCATCAAATCTTTTTCTTTACAACTGTATTACTTTGCACACTAAAGGAATATATTGGTCACTAAATAAGTTGCAATGAATGGATGATGAATAGATATATAAATATAAATAAAATTGACAACCTGAAGACTTATGTAATTCAACACTAGTAGTCGTAAAAATAGTGGCAATCAATTAATCAGTAAAATATCGAAGTTTCACAAAACTGATCAACAAGGCCAATCAAGTGTGTTTTATATCTCCACCAACTCATAAAAATCGCAAGATTAAAATTTGGAACGACAACTTGTCTGCGATCGTGAGCGAAAAAAGGCGACCAATTGGTCGTAATAATTAAAATATCTTTCATCGCTACCGCATAAAAATCTCTTCTCTCGCATAATTACCGCACGAAACACGAGGAACGAAAGGCGCCCGTGGCAAGTTTCGGCGGCCCAGCCCGGAGATACAGCGTTTTAGTTTCTATAATACTCGGTGTACCTACTGCGAGAGATGGAGAGGGAGAGGAGAGAGGAGAGGAAGATCAAAAAGCATTCTGGGCTAACGAGCGCCCGAGGCAATAAAGATTCCGTACTACACTCGAGCTGATTAGAGGGATGACGCATCCGGCGAGCTCTCGCGCGAATGTATGAACATGCGTAGCTACACGGTGCCCGAGTAAATCTGGAATCAGTCGAATTTTTGGTTGGTGGTTTGGTAGGATTTGAACACGAGAGATTCGGCCGTAAATTTTGAGAGCTGATA
>UXGC01000367.1:47796-136141 GCA_900480045.1 Eurytoma adleriae
CGGTAGGTTCTTCCATTGCTTGCACAAACTGGACTATAATGTGTGGCATTAGTACAGACGCAAGTCAGTGATTGGACCGTAGAAAATATTCCTAAATATGCTATTAATAATTCATTTAAATTTTATATAAATTATAAAAATACGTAATTATTATTTAGAAATAATCTACATATTTTGTAAGATACAATTACCACTTAGACATAAAATAAAAATAGTTGAACGAAACAAATGTAATTTTGTTTGCAGCATCTGGAAGCTTCAAACTTGGAAATCTGTATCCCTCGAATGTTACTTTACAACTAGCTGCTTTTAGACAAACGCTTGAATGATATTTTATCTATATTTAGAATTTTTTGAAATGCTAACGAAATGTTATTACACTAATCTTTAAAGGCTCATAAAAATACATATGTATTAAAATGAAAAAAAAGAACTGCAATAGGTATTGTTACCTTTGTAGTACAGCACGAATTAACATAATAATAATAATAATTAAAACAACGTTGACATAAAAATATTCAAACTCAAAGTTATGTTACGAAATGTCAATAAAGTGTGACTAAGCTGCGCCTTGCAGCAGCAACATCGCAATTTAGTCGCAATTTCGTTGCAACGAGTGACGACGCGTTACAAGTCGCAAACTCGCGTCTCCCTATGAATGGGCCCTTAGATGAACGAAGAACTTGTTACCACTGCCAAGTATCAGGACGATTGATGAAATGAAACAAACCGAATAGACAACCAGAGACATTTTGGAAAATCAACTGCAACATTTCCAACAACGACCAGAGACAACGTATCGAGAATAAAGCAACAAGAAGAACAACAATAAAGCAAGAAGAAGACAACTTCTACAAATTTCAGCCAAGCAACAATCCTACTAATTGACAATCAAAATTGATAGTCTGTATAATGCGACATCACAGATTCAGGGTCGCCAAATAGTTTGATTAAAAGTAGTTAGGTTCCAGTAGGACCGCAATCAGGTTTATTAGAAAAAGATGTCATTCATAACAAAGATCTTAACGAAACAATAAACTAAATATTCGTTTTATGCCAATCCAATTATTTTAGTTAAGAAAAAGAATGGCAAAAGTAGGTTTTGTGTAGATTTCAGAAGCTTAACAAATTAATAAAAATAGCGTTAATAGCCCAGCATATCTGATAGGCAATAGCTAATTACAAAAAAATATACTGAATCATTGTGTCGGTACTCGACGACGTATATCTACTTAAAATTAAAATACTTGCATACTTCATTCTTTTAACTAATTGCCAGCACCAATTTTTCGATAGGGTATATCAAGAGTAACAGAAGTAACTACGTATTATAAAAAGTATGTTGCAACAATTATTCTATTGATCCGATAAATAGATCACTATAAGAGTAACTTTCTCACAGACGAACTTGAGCAATATTCAACTCTAATCGCAACTCGTGTACCGTGCCGCGATTTATCCTCCGAGTCAGCAAAACGCCAATCCCTCGCGAAACGTTCTCATCGGTCTTATCCTCCGCGGTAGATCGCGACCGACTCCAATTTCTCATAATCCCGCCGCGGCCTACCTACCGGTACCTTTCTTTTCTTTCTTATCCGTGCTCTAAAAAAAGTAGCTGCGCATACCCGGGCCAAAGGGCACACGAGGCCGAGATCTGCCGTCGCGGTTACATTGCGCAACGCATCCGCGACGAAAGACATGATTAGCGATCAGTTCTATTTCCGTCGGAATCGGTCCGCCCCGTCAAACGCCTTTGCCAAACACGTGTTACATACGTGTACGTACACACGTGCGCGCATGTGCTCAAGGATGCCGGTGCAGGCGCGCGTCTTTCGTCTCCGCTCTTCTTTCGGACCGACGAGCTATGCGAAAGATTGGCATTCGCGGCACCTCGGCGAAAAAAGGGCTTGCCGCGTAATTGAGCTATTGCGGATATTTTTACGAGCGCTGACGCGCAAGCTTTGACCAAGTTACCGATGCTTAGTTTAGATCAACTACAATTGCTGCGTTGCGACTAGACGTGTTACGGTGTGACTTCAGGCAATTTGTTGCATCTGAGGATTCATTTGAAGTGAAGCTTTTAAGGTTACTTCTAGTTGGGAGGTAACTGTGACTTTATGATGGTGTTCCAGTTAGTTGTTACTAGAGGCTCTGCGTTGCATCTTGAAAGAAATTTGTTTCAACTTGAGGCATCTCGTTACTACGAGCATCTCGTTACTAGCCGTACTTTCACGCCTTCACAGCTCTTGGTATAACAGTTGCATAGGAACAGTTGTTCGAACTAAAAGCGCTGTATTTCCCTCTACTTTTGACCATTTTTTAAATTGTAATACACGGACTTAAATGTACCGTACATAATATTAATTGGCACAGTTACCGTCAGGTGGACTCTCATCACCTTCTAATTTGTCTGCTGTCTCACTTTCATATATAAACCACCTTAAGATCTGGTTGGTTAGGCGTTTAGAGCAGAGTAGGGTACTGCTGTTCCACTATTAACTGATTACCCTTCAACTGATTATAAAAAGATTGTATAATTATTGAAAAAAGATTGAATTCTTAAATCATTGCATTAAATGTCTTTAAAATTACGACGAATCAGTTACGCGATAAAATATCAACATAACCAACGAAAATCGCATCAGCTAAGCAGACTGGACCAATTTAGCTAAGAGCAATCTAAATCGGTCGAATTAGCCGAATTCCGCAGCAGCTTAGCTTCTTTTTGCCGAGCACGCTCGCGCGTGCCCCTCTTCCAGCTCTCTTTCTTTGGCTTCCGCGGTGCTCTCTCCTCTTTGCTCGGAAGGGTTAGACGACACGCCCACCTCGTTCTTACACGTCCAAATAATTCCTCGCGGCGGCGACGACGTGCCCGCGCGCAGATCGAGCATGCGACGCTCGCGCTACGCCCAACCAACAAATCATCGACACGGCTTTTCAAGTCTCGTGGGCGAAAAACCACCGGGAGGAGTCGCTACTTCGTTTGTCGCGACGAAACGCCGCAAGACAAAATTGGAGCGAGAAATAAAAGATAGGTCTTCTGGGATTTCTTGGTACAGCGCTCTCTCGGTGTGACGGAGACACCGCGCGGTTTTAGTGCTCCGCTAAAGCAGATGAATCATTTTACAAGTGACTGTAGGTTGAGGAACTGCAGTTGTCAGCGCGAAATTGCAATTTTTAGTATTTCGTGCAACAGATTTACTTTTTTCTTGTGGGTCACTAATTTACGGTTAGTGTTCATTCGATCTATTTGTCATTAAAACCTAAAGTTTAATTAATAGGTTTATTATTCAAGATTTAAGATTATACAAACCATATCAACGTTCACGAAGTAAAAAAATTATCTTTTTCTAAACTAGAATTACCTTTGACTTGTGTATGTTTCAATGTGCGCAGTCAATGGTCGAGATCTTACGAATGCGACTGTTTACGCAAGAGAGAAAAAGAGCTGAGCATACGGGGTTACTTACTAGTGGATCGGGCAAATCGTTGAGAGACACATAGTCGTTACTCTCGCGCGACTCGCAGGAAAACGCGTCTAATTGTAGAACGTGCAGCGAACGCAGGCAGCCGGGGTTCTTTGATTCGCCGATGCTCGCGAAGGGGGAAAAAAGGCGTCGAGCGACGAAACGCGCTCGGCAGCCTCGAGAAACGAAGTGCTTTGCTTAATTGAGTAGGCTGTCGGAGACTTGTGCGCAGTTTTTGCACTACTTACAGCTCATTGTTAATTTGAAGTATGATTTTTCTCGCTATTTTCTTTAGGAAAAGCAAGTGAAGATGTTTTTCAAAGGTATGATAAGACAGTCGGATCAAAAGGTTGATGATGAGTCATGCAGTTGGTAAAAGTAACGTAAAATACACTGATGAAAGCCACGTGAGTGTAATAATTTCGCAATTTTCCTTTTTAAGACAAGCGCAGAATGACTAACAGGAGATTGCGTAGAAATGTTCGCTATAAGTTACTACGAGTGCCATGTTTCGAATTGAATGCTAGTTTATTTCATTAGTGCATTTGATTTTCACATTTTCTTGAGTCTACACATTTCTTCGTTACTGCAACAACGCATACTTTCTAAATATTTGAAAAAAAAATGTTGGATTGTGTTTTGCATTGCATAAACTCTGAAGAAAAAATAATATACACAAATAAGTTGTAAGAATACTTCATTCTCGATCATCTTAAAGATTTAGTGTAATCCACCCCTTCAACATTCGGAGTTCGCTAACCCACCCGCGCGTTTTCCAACGGATTTCTGTTGACGCGACGGGAATTATTTAAATGGATTACCGTTGCGCCGGCGGCAACGTCTTCGTCGCCTTCGCACTCCCCCACGCAGCCAGATCCTCTTGAAAGTTTTCGCAGTCTCTGATCCTCTTCTCTTAAAATTTAGATAGATTGTAAAGACAAAATGAGCAGTCTTTAGCATGCGCAGCAGTGGGTTTCGAATCACTTATCGAAATCGAAATCTCAAATATCAAACCAAGATTGAATGAAGCAGCTATTCAAAATAAGAATTTGATTATTGATCATTGACATAA
Organism: Eurytoma adleriae; assembly: GCA_900480045.1. NCBI lineage: Eukaryota > Metazoa > Arthropoda > Insecta > Hymenoptera > Eurytomidae > Eurytoma > Eurytoma adleriae. The sequence continues at coordinate 52,336 of UXGC01000367.1, forward strand.
GCATTAGGATATTTGAGGAGAAGAAGTGCTAATTAAGACTGATGTTTTTTCATTGCATTTTTATTTGCATCGTATCATCAATATTAAACCGTTAAAATCATTACGTTACAGTTATTTTTTTGGAAGATTGTGGTTACTTAGACAAGTAACAATACGTTCCATAATATCGTAGTGACTATTTTTTACTGAAGCTTTGCATGCTAATGATTTGAACAATTTTTGTAATTTTGGATCTACTTTGGAATTATTTTTTAATAGAGATCTGTTAACAGGTCGATAAGTTCGTTGTGAAATTTCAATAGTATCTGTGTCGTCAAATTTTTCTACTGCTGTATTATTTCGAGTTAGAATGTCACTAAAAATGTTGTAATTAATAATTATAAGTATTTTAGAATATAAAATGATATCTTTAAAATTCAATTTGATGAAACATACGCTTTAAAATCCATATCCAAAGTTATTTTCGCATCCTTATTTTTTAATGGATTAAATTGATTATCATTTGTAAGATTTATATTTGTGACAAATCCAGATACTGATTCAAATACAATTTTTAAATCAGCATTAACTTGCTCTTCGAAATTGCTCTACAATTTCAAAAAAAAACGTGTTATCCTATTTATAAATCAAAATCCAATGTTTTAAAATTAAAAATCTTGTACAAACTTCAGTTTCAGAGTTACATATTTTCTTTAAATAATTGACATCTTCTTCCGCTTGTTTGTTAGGCTTACGAGTGCATTTTTTAGCATCATAATCTTTGTGGAGTTGTAAGTTCAACCCTGGTAAAGATTGAATTCGTTTGGCATCATAATCAACCTTACATTTACCAGAAGGTAATACCTATAAACAATAACTTTGAATAAAATATCTAACATTTTGTTCTATAAAAAACGTACCTCCTCTGCTTGAGTTTTTACTTCTGTTTTAGTTTCATTTAATTTTGATGCATCAACTTGGGTTACTGAACTTATAAGCAATTTCGTATTTTTTACTAATTCACTCTCATCCTTTCGAGTTTTTATGGCTTTAAACTGAAACGAGAAATTGTCGCACACGTTAGTACTAAAATTGTCTCCAATAATTGATAAAGGTATTTAAAAAGTCGTACTGTTTGGTCTTCGTTGTAAAGAATCAAAAATGGCTGCAATAATTCTTTTTTTAGAGCAAATGATACACATTTATCTACATTCAAAATCTGAATTCCATCACGATAAATGTCGAAGATTGGATTAAGTATAGCAGTTTGGTAGGTAAGGTTGTTGTCTGAGGTTGCCGTTAGTTGATGTATAAAATTTAATTTTGTAGTAATGTCTATGAAAGAGGGTTCCAGGACGTTTTTTCTTGTAATAGTTACGTTGTAAAAAAAAGTTTCGTAACCAAAAGCTATAAATGCATAAATTGTGATGTTGTTAAAGATATTTACCTTCTATATAAATTATTGAAATATATTAATACAAAATTACGATACGTACATGATACAATATTTGTTACTAGTAAACTGGTGAAAAAAATTATTTTATTCATTTTGAAGAGGCAATGCGATCCGCGGTCAGTTTTTAAAAGTAAATAATTTTTAACTGTTAGATTTTACAAACGTGCTTGGCTTTTATACGATTTTCAATGGCAGGTTGATGTATATTTTATGTTTAAGATTATTGTTTATACTATTGTTTCAAATCTTAGACCACTAAATTTTCCTAAGGAAAATAAACACGTAGTTCTTACTCTTGCATAAAGTTTATGATTCAAGAACTTCTTTGTTATGAAGAAACAATTTTTGCAGTCAGTGTATTTTCCTTGATATTATGTAAGGCACGCTAACAAATTTATCACAAAACTAAAAATTTTTCAGCACTCAGTCTTAGTAACAAAGAAATACTTTCAGCGATGTCCTTGGAGTTATTTTGTAAAAAACAATATAATGAATAAATCTTTAAAGAAAATGGAACTCACAATAATTGAAGTGCAGCCTATAGTCGATGTAGACAGCAAGTAGCGTAAAAGGAGAGGCTGAGATAAAACAGCCCGTACGCTTATTATTCGTAAAGATGTGACGTTCTTTTTAAAAAGAATAGTAAATGAATGGAAGGGGGAGACTGGGCGTCACCGCTAACAATGAGGGATGGGCACCGCGAAGAAAATGTTTAATGCTGCGGAAAGTAAGCTTCAGGCAATTAATATCCATTATTTCCAAGGAGAAAACGCTCGCCGACGACGCGTCTAATTAAGCGGGACCCGACGTCGCTCCGCTTGCTGCGTCGAGCGCGAATTCCTTCGCCCAGCGGCCAGACAAAGAAGGAGAGTAAACGCCGATGTCCCAGCTCGTTTGCAGGCCGACGACAGGGGGAAGTTAAAACGTCGATCGCTGGTGAAAAAATTTTAAGGGAAGAGTTTTTTTACTTTCGTATCAGAAGCCCTGACTTGAAATATTGCGTGAAATAAGTATTTTATGTAAATTTTATTAATTAAAAAACAAAGTTTTAGTTAGAAAGCCTACAGTTTATTCAAATGTTCAATCAAACATCAACCGAATCTTCCTAGTTAAGTATTACCCATTCAAAAAAGCAAGAATCCTACCATCAATTCAGGAGCTAAAGTTAAAAAAGTGACTGTGAGCAAGAATAGGGCCATCTGAACGGTGAAGCGGCTATTCGGTATATTTTCAAAGACGATCGCCCGGGTGCGATAACGCTAATTGTCGCGTTACGCCGGAAATTACTGGCGAGCGGTTTGGTCCAACGCAGCGAGCTCGCGCACTGTATTGCGCGCGTAATTGAACAGCGCCGCGTGGGACAATCGGCGTCGCACACCCGCGCCGCGGTATTACGCAAGGCTATCGCTACCCCGGCCTGCATCGATTGTCGCGCATTCGGTGCCCGATTGCACTTCCCCCGTGTCGGAACGATTTCGCAGCGATAGAGGGGGACCTTTTTTCTGCAGGTCTGAATTTCGATTGTTGGATCAGAAAAGAACTTGTGGGATGGTGCTTCAATATCGTTTATCGTTTTGGAAGAAATATGATATGATGGATATTAATGTGTCTGATTGGATATGAAAATAACAAATTTTAATGTAAATACTATTACATTTTCAGATTTACTAGAAGTCTAAATGCGCACGGTAAATGTAAAATGATAAAATGTGATTCAAAATTGCCAAATTCCCGTCACAATATGTCACAATTTGTAAGTCAATCAAATTACAAATCTCAGCGTCAAACTGACCAATCACAATCAATAGAGGCTTCGAGGCTTCACTTTTCATCATTCTCTTTTTTAGTAAGGGTTTCTCTAAGAGAGGATAGACTGTCATTTTCGTATGTATAAGTAAATTACCAAACTTCAGTAAATGAAATGAAGAATAGATAACCCGCAGATTTTCTTTAAGATGATTGAACGTTGATGAATTTAATTTGAATTGAAGAATTTGTTTCGAGTCTCATTAGCAGTCATGTGCGACGATGAACTTCAGTTGATATTTCAATATAGTCTCAAAAATTCTCGTAATTTGACCTTGCAGGAAGGTCATGACAGCCATTCAAGACAAACGCTTTCATCAAAAAGATACTTGTCATAATTTTTATTGTTGATAAATTTATTCAAATGGAAGACTTGCATGGAAGAAGTTGAATCTTGTTAAATAGCTACATGCTATGATGAATTGCAGTTGAAATTCAATCAGTATGATCCCAAATTTCTCTAAATTTAACATTGCAGAAGCGCCTCGGCAAAGTCATCTGGGACAAACGCTTGGGAAACGAGCTCGCGGATGGCAGCATATTCCTCTCCGCCGAAATCGCTCGCTACTGTATAAATGTATAAACGCGGGCAGAACGGCCACGCAAACAGCGGCGCATGAACGTTAGACACACGCACATGCGGAAACGCGGCCACCCACACGCCTATCTGGGCGCGCGCGAGCCGTTCGCGAGGTTTATACGCGTGTTGCCGCTGTAAACTCGCGCCAGGGCACGGGCGCGCGTAATCGTACGAGATCCCCATTGCATGAATATAATTTGCATACAAGTTGGTTATGTGCGCGGCGCGGCGGCAACCTCCGCCCCTCCCGCCCGGCATCAGCTGGCTCGCCCGTATAAACGATTATGGTGCCAACAGATGTAGGTGCACCTAGTCCATGGACTATACGCCACTCGTTCTCTACCCCTGGCTCATTCGCGCGAATTCGTACTTAAGTATTGATTCTGCCTTTCTTTTACTTATAACGCCTTGCTTCGTTTCTAGTTAATTGATGAGATTTATTGTGGAACGTTTAGCTACCTACTTAGCTAGAAATAATTTTATTGAGTAATCAAGAAATTATTTATATTGAATTCTTCAGACATGTCATCTGCTGAATATTAAGTCAAAAGTTGACAGCGTAATATTGTTACATTATAGAGCGTCATGTAATTCACTGGTATGCGGTTTAGTTCAGTTCAATCTTTTTAACTCTATTCTGGACATGAGATAACAACAAGCAAATATTGTAACAAAATAGATAATTTTTAGATTTTATTTACTGTATAAGTAGAGCATAAAAGATCAATTTCAGGACTACTTTACAAAATTGCAGATAACTACTTATCGATTGTTTGTTAAACTCTAATCAAGAGCCATTACGAGTGCTGAAAAATTTAAAAAAACGCTTCATCACTTTACACGAGCAGATATCGCGACAACAAACCGCTTTATTCGAAAGAAACGGCGAACATCAAGCGTGTCGCCGCTCCAGCGAGTTGACGTAACATCGCCGCGCGATCGCTCCTACCCGCGCCCGGCGTCAAATTAAAGCGCCTCGACCTTTCTCCGGCGCGATTCATCAATCAAGTAATCGACAGACCGTCTCCGACGGCCCATTACCACTATCGCGGATACCTCCGGCCTAGACCGCCGCCATATACCCTCGCCACTATCCCCCCCTCCCCCCGAGCCGCTTCCTTATACACGACTCGCTGTTATATGCATTCTCCTCGGCGTCCCCGATGAAAATACCCCGCGAGTGAGTGTAAGAGATCGGCGATAACGATCGGTGCGCAAACGCGGCGATCTCCTACGTGTCAGCGGCTCTCTCCGCCGTTTGTTCCGGTAGCTCCTTGACAAGCCATCCCTCTCTTCGGCCTCCTCCGTTCACCTGGAAACACCAGAGAGAGAGAGAGAGGAGAGATATCTTTACCTATCGGTACAGAGTGAGTGAGAGAGGGAGAGAGAGAGAGAGAGAGCGACCCGCGCCGTTGTCCATCGATTAATGCGGGGATAGGTAAAAAGCGTTTCGAGGTAAAGTAGCGCCTCTCTTTCGCTCGCGCGCTCTTTGTTTTATCCGCTCTTCGCAGCGGATTCTCCGTCTCGTCTTCTGAAATCCTCGAAGGCCTCGCTCTCTCGCGCATCATTAAGCCGAGTGGTCATGTCGCGGAGTATCCGTTCGCTTTTTTCCTCTCCTCTCGCGCTCTCTTTCCTTTGCCACATCGCGTTCCTTCTCCTTATACCGCCTTTTTCGCCGTTCCGCCGCCGTCGCCGCTCTCTGAGGTCTGTATAGAACCGCGTGCGCGCGCGTCTGCCTGGTCGTGTCTCACGTATTTATGTACATCGCGGCTTTCTTTGCCGAGATACTCTAGCGGCCGCATTTCGTACCGCGGAAAGAAAGCGAGCTCGACTCTGATTATTGGACGTTAATTATGCTTAAGTTGCCAATGTTTCCGGTGCATCGTAAAGAAGGTGCAATGGAGAGTATCAATGATGACAATTGATGATAAGGTTGATGCCCTGATTGAGATGAAGTGACTGCAAATATTCAACATCTTTAAACTCAAGTTTTGTATAATAATTTCATTTAGAAAAATTTTAAAGAAAACTCGTACACTCATGTAATAATCCCTCAAATGACGTTATCTTATATAAAGTATAGTATTTAGAATGTATGCTTCAACGATTTTGGTAGCTACTCTTTGGTACATAAATCTTTTCGTTATCATAAAACATTGGTTCCTTCTACTTTCTCACGCAATGAAAAATTACCAAAAACGTTGAAAAATCAACAAGACTTCCTAGCTTAATTACCTATCATTTTTATTTAAACGACCCATTTGCTTGAAAACTACCGGGTCGTTCAAAGAGCGGGTTATTTATTTGAGAAAGCGGCGTCGGAACAAGTCTTCGGAAGATAGGCCGAGGGGGCACCTCCTTGTCCAGCTCCTTATAGAAGCGTACGTGTTCCGCAGCTGGTTTCCACGCTCGTACACTTTGTCCACTCTGTCGCTCTTATCTCTTTCTCTCTCTGTCTCGCCTCCGGGTAATGCACAGAGCTTGGCTCGAGCTAATGGCAGCGGCATCGTGACGACTTCGGGACTAGGGCCATTTTGGGGGATAAGTCATTATCCGATCGCGCGTAAGTTGGGAATATAAGGCGACGGTGGGAAAGACGAGATGCCCCGTTTGAAGGAGCCGACAGCACTTGTTCGTCGATCAAAGCAGCGACGACGGCTGAGATGGACCTCTCCTTCCCCTACTTTAAATCCGATCACCACCCCGGACGAGTCGCCAACGAACCGCCGAATACGCTAGGCGCCTGTTCGCTTACTTTAACTCCTCGTTTTTCGTTGATTCTCCTTTGGACCATTAAACTACTGTCTAGCCTCTGTCGCCGTTCTCTAAAAGTGTGCTAAAACTGGTATATTGCAGCATTAGAATTTTTCTTAATGAATTCATTTTAAAAATTCTTCATGTCAATATAATTTCTGCCTTTTCACAACTTCATTTATTTATTCAATTGAATATCTTTCATTTATCTAAAAGCTTCTTTAAGTAAATTTGGATATATCAATTCTTATTACCTAAAGTAATTCAAAACTTTTATTCTTCGATGTTCAGTGTCATTTAATTCAACTGACTGAAATTGTTTATTCAAACTCAGTAAGAGGATTTTTTTATTAAAAGAATGAATACCATAAACGCCAGTTCATGTTTAGATAAAAACCTCCCGTCATTGTCTTTAAACATTACCCCACCGACTGCATAAATAAAACCAAACAAAAAGTTGCCTTTCCTCTTTCTCTACCTTCTGGCCCCTCGCACTCTCTTTCGGAAGGTGTAGGACTCGTTTCTCTCCTTCGTCGTTTATGTGTTCGCACATCGCGCGATTTTTCGAGAGTCGGCGTTTTCGCCGGGAGAAAGAAAGAGAAAAACAGCGAGGAGAGGAGATCCCCATCGGGAGACAAGAGCGACACGCACCGGAATAAATTAGCCCGAATGAGGCGTGCGTGTTCCGAGTGTGCGGCGTGCGTGAGGGGAATATCTCTCGCGATCTTTTGGCGCCAGTGAATTTTGCGAGCTTCCTTTTTGATAGGACCCTTCGGGCGCTATTGACGCAAAGTGACGATTAAGTTTCTTTTGCTCCTCGCCACTCTCGCAGTTTCATCCGATCCCGGCGAGTTTTATCGAATTTTTGAGCTTTCTGATTAGCTCGGGTATATTAGCTTGTCTCCGATGCCTTTTTATCGCTCTACAACCGTAAACTATTCCCGCTCGGCGTTCTCCTTTTTGCCTTTAACGGCATGATTTAATGACCCGGGAATGTGAATATTTTAATATTGGAAGTTGGTAAATTAATTTCCAGGTTACTTTACATAATTAAATATAGATTCCAATAAATCCAGATTTATTGCGTCATTACGAGTTTTAAAAGCTTCTGGCCGAGTGAAATTCTCTGCATTACGCCATACAAAATTTCGTTCGCATTAATAATCCAAACACTCCATTAATTTAATTAAGAGTCTCCTCAAGAACATCTGAAACATTCTCGGGCGTACATCCGATCGATTCGATCAGTCTCAGTCCGGCATTCAATCGAGTAAGCCGTAAAACTCGCTTCGAGGCACTAATACACCCGCGGCCCCCCCCTCCCTCCCCTTGGAATCCGCGAGCAGCGGGAGGGAAAATCTGTTTCGTTCCTCCGCCGCCTGGCGCCTTCCGCGAGCAGAAAAACCTCATCGACATTTCGCCGCGACGTCGGGGAACTCGGGTCGCGGGCCCTGGCGCGCTCTTGTAAATTGCTTCATATATAGGAGGAGAAGAAGCCCCCGCGGAGGAGAGCCTCTTTAAACTTTGTAAGGCGAAGGAGGAGAGCACTCTGGTTTACGAGCGCGATATGACCGCGCGATCCAGACTTTATATTACTTTGCGCGGACGCACTTGCCTCCGAAGCCGCCCTGCCCCCCCTCTTTCTCCTCTCGCGCGGCTCGCTTCCAGCCGTGGCCGCGCGGCTCGCTCACTTTTAATAATGTTTCAACTTCTTGCGGGGAAACTTGCGTATTTTTGCCGGCGCGGAGAGAGCCATCGGCACTACGCTAAAATCGTATATTTACGAGCGTCGAGACACGCCTGGGGAGTGGCGTCCTCATAGTGGATATTTTACGCACGAGTTCTAGGTGTTCTCTTTTTTTAAGTTTGGTTCTTCGTTCTTCTTTTTAACCTCGAACAGAGACGAGGCTTTAATGGACAAGGCCTTATTAGCTGGTGTTTTTAATTAGTTTTTTATCCATACTTTTGCGAGCTTTTAATCACGGCGCTGAGAACGGACGGGAAGATTTTTATAAAGTTAGACTTTTTAGCTATAACACTTAAAATACGATAACTCGTGAAATAAATGTGGTTTATTGAGTAGAGAGATTCGTTTATTTATTTAGAAGGTGGGATTTTTCTTTTAATAGCCATGCGTTATTTACTCTCAGTTCTTTATCGTATATACTAATTAAGCTGCAAGTAAGATTTTATTACCTGCTTACCTTATTATATTTATGGATATTAAATGTGAAAGGTGTCTGCAACCGGAAATAGAGAAATTTATTGAAATATTATTAATTTCCATTAATGCACATGAGCACTTTTTTTATTCAATTTTATTGCAATAAAAAAGTGACATAATAATAAAAGAAACTCTAGAAGCAGATAAAAACCTTCCACGTTCTTCAGCAACGTACTCACTTAAGGTGACGAAAGTTACACCAAATTATCACGGAGAGAGGTATATCGCTCTCCCAGACGAGTCGCTCCTTCGTTTCTCGTTTCGCATATCGTCAAAAGCCAATGCACATGTGATAAGAGGCTGGTAGCTGCTTGCCGTTCAGTATCTGTATACGCACCTTGTTACCGATAATGAACCAATGAAGGGAAGCGGTTTCACTTTAGCCCTCTGCACAATGCAATCTCCATCGCTATCTTTTATACGTATGAATTATGTTTTCCGCTGATTATTCCGTGTACATTGTTACAAATAAAATAATTCGTGTAAATTAAAAATACAAGGTATCATTGATAAAACTCGAGATCAAAATCTATTAATAAATGCATTGTGATAATACACGTCAAAGTGTATTCGAAAAACCGTTATATTGATACGTATTAAAACAATACAGCAATTCACACCCAATCCGTTCTTTAAACAGATGGGCTCATAATGACTGCCTGTTCGTTCTTGGTCATCTTATCATGACAATTAACGTCAGATCACGCAGCCTCGCAATCAGGGGCTCTTCTGTATCCCTAAGTAGCCTGGCATCCGCGCCGGGGGCCGTTAGGAGGGGATCGCCAGCAGGGACGGTCAGCCATGATGTCGAAGGGGTGGGATGCAGGTATACGATACGTACCTACACAGGGACACCTGCGGCCGGCGAGGCGACAGGCGCCGCTCGGTCGCATCACGCGTACTGCCGAGAAAGAGAGAGAGAGTGAGCGAGGAGAGAGAGAGAGAGAGAGAGAGAGGAGCGCGCGGTCGAGTGAGCACCATCTTGTTAACAGCCGCGTTTTTTCCCATCGGCGTCGCAGGCGATAGGCCTACCGCCGGCGGCGCGCGGCCTTCGGTGGGCGTTCTTCTCTCGTCGCGGCTCCTTCTCTCTCGCTCGCCTCGCGACTATTTTGTCCACTCGCTCCGCCTCGGACACTGGCGCACTCTTTCTCTCTCCTGCTTTCATCGCACGCGAGAGCGAGAGAGGCACCTACACATTGGTGCGCATTGACACAGGCTCCCCGGCTCATTACATCGACTGTAAGTGCTCCTTGTTGCCCTGATTCCTTCCCGTGCTCCGTTCACTTGGCATTTGTAAAGGTATACATACAGTGATGTAGTATTTTTAGGTATGTCGGGCAGTTGCAAATCCATCAAGGACTAAAGAAAGGACTTACGAGTTCTTAGTACACAAACTAAATTTTGAATAAATAATTTAGATGGTTGATGTCATTCTTCCTCACATAATGTGGAATAGTAAAAAATTTCACAATTAAAGTTAAAATGGTTCAATTTTTCTAAACTATGAGGTACAGTTTGTTATGCATAATGTCAAAGAATGGAGAACCACGACAACTGTCCCACATGGAGTTTAGAACTTGAATGTGATTGTTAAATTCAAGAATCACTATGGAAGAGAATTTTACTAAAAATTCATAAAGATAATTTTCATTTTGATATGAATGCTTGCAAATGATTGTATCTGAAACAGAGATAAGAAAAGTTAATCAATCAGTTTCTCGCATGGAAAGTAAAACGACGCTTGCTAAGCAAGAATCCCGAAAAAGCGAAGGGCTAACCAGGACGAGGGATCGCGCGGTCGACGAGTAAGGGAAAAGCGGTAGATATACACATCCATTACCATCAGCATGCAAATTAGACCAAGGGATTACCGCGAATCCTTTCGTTACAATCCACCGGGCGTACCTAAGCGCCAAGTGGAAGAGACCCCGGGGCAGCTTCTCCCGCTCTCGTGCGCTGGATCGACCTTTTCTGGTTTCCGTAGGACCTCTATCTGCGGCTTAAGTCGACAAAAAATAAGGCGATCTTTATAGATAGAGGGGAACAAATGAAGGGTAAAAAATGTACTTTGTTTCAATTTTACGTTCCTATATTACAATAATTAACTTTTTAATGTAATTAGCATACTTCACCAATAAAAATAATTCTCAAAAATTTATTAGAAAATTTACAAATAATAATTATAATATATTATTACCTGATACAACCGTATTATAGCAGAGTAGGTTTTCAGCGATGTAACTTTAAAATTACACCTTAATTAACAAAAAATAATGATCTACACGGGTAGATGAGATTATGACATGGCCGAAAATTCAAATTAGAATTTTTCAAGATGATTACTACATACGCTTGGCTGGAGGCAACTGCTAAACATAAACTTCTGTTCACATGTTTTATTTATCAGCCAGAATAATAAAATAATTACCTTATCTCGACAAGCTCGCCTAATCAACCTCGAGTGTCCTGTCGGTCCGGCACGACGATCCGTTTGATCACTCCTCAGCTGGCTCATTAAAATTTTAATGAAAATCCGATGCTGATTCACAATCAGTACGCGCTCGCGCATCTTTACCCGAAAACATGGGAACGAGAGGCGAGCGAAATTCATCGGCGTTCCCGCGCGTACGGCGAAAGAAATTAATCGACCTCGGGGCCCGATTAACCAGTTCCGGCGTCGGTCTCATTAATTCATCTTCGAATACGTCGTTGTCGCTCCTGGGCGCGAGCGGACTTTCGCGACGTTTACGAGGGTCTCGGGCGCGCGAGGCCGAAACACCCGCTTCGCCGTCGTAAACCAAGCGGTACGGCCCCGCAACGACGGACGTTAATTAAGTTCCGTTGAGAGGTCGCGGAGTCAGCTCATACTGCTTCGCTTATCTTCATTTCTTACTTTAGTTGCCTTTCTTCCTTACGCTTCTTTTCTGTCTGTTTCTTGAAATTTTTTATTTCATAATTAATCTCGGCGAATTCTTTTAGAAAAGTAGAATTATTTCTCAATGACAGTAAAAGACAAAATTTCAGTAATTTTACTCGATTTTTCAGATGTCTATAATTAAAAGACAATTTCTTATGACAGTCAAAAAATTTGTCTTAATTCTCTCATATTTCTGTACATTTTGACGAATACATTTAACTTTTACATACATTAAGGTGTTTACGTGCGTTACTTCTAAAAAATGTATTTTATTAAATAAATATTCGACGATTAAAACTGACAATCACTTTTTATTAGTGTAAATAAAATCATTATTTTTTGAAGTTGACGAACGGTAAATATGTAGACATTAATTTTTCAATTTCATCAAGTTGAATACATTAACGCGACTGTAAACAGCGTAAATAGAGATATGAATTAATTCTTTATATCGCATAATATAGTAAACGAGTTAATAATTTTCTGATCAAGTTATTTAGATTTAGATAAAATGCAAGCGATTAATTTATACGCCTTAGTAGTAGTTACTACTGATAACTTTGTGCTACTAATGGTAAGCGTCAATCACAAAAGAATACATAAATAATATTACAATTTTGCATTTTTAGGTACATAACAAATTTCTCCTTAATCAAGCGAACTATCAACAAAAATATGAGACACATGTGTCTAAAGATCTATTACAAAGAATAACCGCACTAACTCCTCAGTTTTCTGATTCAATCGGACTTGAATGCTAATATAATTAACCTCCCAAGAACTCGGGCGACTTCCCACTAAATTACCGCTCGGAGATTGCATAATTATCTCGCGTTCCTCCGCTATCCGCGCCCCACAGAAAAGCTCGCGGTGTATTTTTCCAGCTCTCCGGCTATCGTTCCACTTTATTATCCCCGATAAACATTCGTCTATCTTCGCGCGCGAGCGACGCGTTCGTCGCCGGGACAAGGGGGGGCATTCACGCTCGGACCCCGTCGCGTCTCCTCGCATTAATTCGCTCGTTGCCCCGCGTGTCTTTAACTGTCTTATGCGCGAGTTTATGGGGACGCGTGTCGGAATTAAAAATCGGAAGCCCCACCAAATGGCGGCCGTTCATGCGAGAGATGGTGAGCGCGATCGTGTCGCCGGTTCAGTTTTCAAAACTTAATTACGCGGAGGAGGACGGGAATTGATGATTATGAGCGCTACGTTGTGGTGCCCGCGAGTTATCGTTAACCGATGTAATTTAGATAGTGGTTTTTTTAGCGAATGGGATATTTAGTGTATATTTACCAAAGTCTTTATTTAATTACTCCGGGAGGAATAAAGTTTATTGCATAAAAATTCCCTATCAAATTGAATCTGTATTAGCAGTTATTGAAGTCAATTAAGTTTGTTTGAGAGTTAATATATCGAATTATTTAAAAATAAAAAGTCGACTTTTATATTACATTAAAATCTTTTTTAGCTATATTAATCAAATTACTATCGTTTTATCGACTGTTTTATACTATTACAGAGTTGCTTGGAATGCAGATAAAGTAACAGGCTTCAAAATAAAATTATTTTCATTAAATTATATTTTTAGAAACTCATTCGAGTTAAAAGTAAATATTTCGTGGTAGATTATAATAAAAGAAAAATGGGCTAGAATGACTACGAATCACGACACACGTGTATTCTTACGCACTTATCTTTTAATGGACCGGTCATAGCGATATAATTCCGTGTAGGCCGCGCTTATATTCTTCAAGTTTCATTATACAGTGAGCTAGGCCAACGAATCAGTCGTTTCCGCGTCCCGTGATCATAAAATTCGCCGATAAGCGATAAGCCACGGTTGAATTTATTTGAACGCATTCTTAGACCGCCGTTTACCTTGCGACTTCGATATAACGGTGGCTCCTGTACTTGTATGAGGGAGCGCGCGCGAATACACGATAAACACGGGCACAGTTTGCACTAGACACTTTCTTCGTTTTGCAATGAAAAGTAACTTGCATTCACTTGGAAATTGTTTTTACTCATTGGTTAATTTTGCACTTAATTTATCTTAAGTGTAATGTAAAATTTAAAAAATTCACTTAGCAACATGGAAAACTACTAACAATTTTGAATTGATGAAAATTCAAAGAGAACAATTTTATAATTCGATATGCATCATAAAAAATAATAAATGCATCTCTAAATTTTTGAAACGTATTGAAATAATTAGCATTTTATACACATTTTTAAAGAAAATCAAATAAATCACGGAAACCCCTCTGATCTCTTCTGCAAGCACGGAAATCCATTGTTCTTTTAGTTTCTCCGTTATCGACAACGGCATAACGAGGCAAAAAGTCCCGCGCGAACCGCATATATACACGGTCCACGAACGAAGGTTCTCCTCTTCTTTCTATCGGAGAGTCGGGGGGACTCGCGTGCAATTGCAAATTAAAAGACAAGATTTAGGATGACTTTTCATTAAAGCCGGGATTGTCAGCGACACTCCCCGAGTCGGCTCCGCGCGCGACAAACTGTGCGGTAAGGGTTGCGCGCGCCGCTATACATATATACTCCGGGAACCGGGCCTATAAATAACGCCGCGAGTGACTTAATGCCGACGACAAACTTTGCTCGATTCCGCTGGGTCCTCCAATGCGCGCCGGGCGCCGCTCGAACTGTCTTTCTCCCTCTCGGCCCCTCGTTCTCTCGACTTCTCTTTCGTTTAGTCGCTTTTTCGATCTTCCGTTCCCTCGTCTCTTCTGTTCGCTCTTGAAATCGCGTCGGATTTTAGAACGTCACACGGACTTCTCGAGGCGTTACGCGCACTGATGGCGAAGTGGATTTGTGGTTGTCGTTACTAACGGCTTTGGAAAAATTCTTGTGTTTGTGGTTACTTAAACCGAAATATCGTTATTTTTATAAAAAGTCTTAATTTTCAAAGGAAATATTAATTATCGAATGTTACTAAATATGAGTTTTGTTAGTTAGAAATAGGATGTTAGTAAATATGAGTTGTTAGTTGGAAATAGGATGTTAGTAAATATGAGTTGTTAGTTGGAAATAGGATGTTAGTAACTGAGTTGTTAGTTGGAAATAGGATGTTAGTAACTGAGTTGTTAGTTGGAAATAGGATGTTAGTAAATATGAGTTTTGTTAGTTGGAAAAAGGATGTTAACAATATGAGTTTTATGTAATATTGCACATTTTATCTAATTGTTTTAAATAAATCTGCAGAATTCAATTGTTAAATTGAATTTGTATTCTTAGAATAGTGCATATAATATAATTAATGATTATAAAAAATAGAATTTTATTAAAACTCGATACCATTTTTTACTGAAGTTTTAACCTTTGACTAAGTTAACTTAGTCTTAGTTCTTTAACTAAGTCCACTTACGAAACAAATAATTAAAATCAAAAGCGCTGTATATCAATTTAGTGATAATTACTGCAATTCACGCAATTCATAAAGTAACGAAGAAATAGTAAAAGAAACAAGCTAGTTGCTGTTCGTTAAAGTAAAGAAAAGGCGGTAAGCTAACGAGCTTGAAGAAGAGCTCTCCTCGCGCTCCTCTTAATATAAATCATCAATTTATCAGTGGGCTAACGTTTAACGTGAGCATGAAAGAGCCGGAGTAAATCAAAGAGCCGACGAGGCTCACGCGTGCGAAATTTTACAAGAGCTCGTACAAGTGTCGCGCCGAAGAGTAAAAATAGCGACCGCGGCGTTAATCAATGAAAATCCCCTGCGTGCGCGCGCCCTCGTTCACCCGTCGTCGTCGTCGTCGTCTGTAGTGAAAATACACTTCAGAGAGACCGGGTGCCGCGAAATTTCTCCCTTAATCCGGGGATACCCGCGGCGCATAATGACCCAGCAACGAATCGGCTATAAATAATCGGTCCTTCAAAGACACGAGTTCCTCGAAACTGCGATCAAGAGCCGCCGGAGACAACTTTTTCTTGAACAGGTCTAGCAATGTTTGCGAACGGCGATAGCTTTTGATTTGTGAGAAAATCTAAGCTTCGAATAATTCATACTATATTTCCAGGAAGAAAATTGCTATTTAAAAACTGATTTTGGTTTCGACAAAATAAATGTTCTTGGGATCGAATCAATGGTTGGGTAGAAGAGTTATTTCACTGTGGGTTAATGAAATTGCAGGAACTATTTAAAGAAGGTTCCATTTTGATTTGTGAATGAAAGATGGTACTTTCTATGCCTATGGTAGCGACACTAATTTAGTAAACATTTTACTAAATGCATTTCAAAGAAATTCATATTGTGAATTTAAGACCCTCCATATTTTGCCTCGCGCTATATTGCCGTTAAAAAGTCGCTGCGCGCTGCACATGCGTCGTTGCATGTACCGCATCTTTGTTTCCGGTTGACTAATAAGCAGCTGGGCGGGGGCTCGTGATATATTGCAAGTTTTCCTTCGCGGTAGAAGCTTAATTGATTTCTTCTTAAAAGTAATATCTCCCGTTTGAATAAATTTTTATTCTTTATGTCTTACATAAAGAACAAACGGAGGAGAGAGGAGGAGACAACTCCAGAAAATTAATACACTAACACGAGCCACGGGCAGGCTGCCGGTAGCGCAGGGAAGCGGCCTCGCATGAACCGTCGGCGCATCGGCGAATGGAAAAGAGAGCGCACGTGCGACCCGACGCGGCTCTTGGACTCGCTCCAAGCGACTATCTGGAAGGAAGTCGAGCTCCGCGAGCTTACGCGGGAGGGAAAGGGCGAGAGAGCGCGACGCGTCAGCGGCACCCCAGCGCAGTAATATATTGCGAGGCGCGCATATTACGCGCGCAGCCGTGCTAAACGGGCCGCGTGTTCGACGAGCGCAGCCGCGAGCTCGCTGCCGACGAATCAAGAGGCACGGCCGACGTGTGCCCTTGCATCTTTCGCCGCTCGTAAATTCCCCCGGAGAAGTGCCCCGGGAGAGTGGAGGACGCGATTAACGCGTCGCCGGGGGTAATGACGCGCTTCCAGCGCGGTTGGTTATACGATCGTCGCTGCGAGGGCGAGCCCGCTACGAGCTGACGATTGAGAGGGGCTTTATCGCGTCTTCGTCGGCGATAGCGTGTGTCAGGTTATTAGAGTCATAAGCATCATTATGTCTCAGTTGATATTTCATTCACTTGTTATGTACAAAAATTGGAATTAAGGAACATTTAATTTTCCTAGAGTTACCTAAGGAAAGGAAGGTTAATTCTAAATCCAGTTGTTTATGTGCGAGTATACCCTTTCAATCAGAAGTCATGATTGGTGCTTTATAAATGGTGTTTACTTACTTCCAACAAAATCACTGAAAATTGTCGACTGCCTGAAAAAAGTGCCAAGTACTAGAGATTTAGAACTTTACCCTAGCCGAGTAGCGGCTACCCTGGACTTGACCTTGACCTTTAGTTTTCGTTCGTTTTTTTAAATCTACAAATCGTATGTTGACCTTCCAATGACCTTGAAAATAAAGATCAGGATCAAATCAGTCACCACGGGGTACTCGGTGAAAAATCGCTTCCGAAACGATTCTAATCAACGCCGCAAATTTGAAGCAGCATTGCATTATCTTTGGCCAATGTATTCCACTTACAGAGAATGAGTCGTGCATAAACGTTTCTACGGTGGGGACGCGTGCGGCGACGATATAGGCAAGGCCATTGCGCAGCTACGAAACATGCGTTTCCACGCGTCCGCGTGTTTGCCGGTCGGCCGCGGCATAATGTACACGCTCGCGTTTAGCGCCTCCGCGTACATGGGCGTTCGCATCACAAACTGCAGCTCGAGCAAACTAGCACGAGCGTCTCGCTTGTTAGGCATCTTTAATCGATTTCAAAGTGCTATTACCCGTTGCTTATCAACGGTGGATGAGTAATCGATCTCTAAGTGATACACTTTTCCCAAAGATGGACTAATAACTTAACTTTGATTCTATTTAGAAAAATAAACATGATCGCTTACAATTTTTGAAATGTAGAAGGATTGATCATGGAATGAAATAACAATTTTTTTTAAAAATTCGGATTTAACACTTTTGTGTGCCTTTTTAAAGAGGAAAGTCATAAAAATTTAAGAGCTCTGTTTAAATTTAAATATGTGCTGTGTGTAGGAGCGTCATGTGTGAGAAAATAAAAGTTATCTACGCTGTATGTTATGGAAGAACAAAAAGCCAGTCTGTCACTTTCACGTACAAGTCGTAAAAAAGCGGTTTATGATGAATAACATACTACTCTCATTTGAAATACTGGTGTCTGCTCTGTGTTGTAGAAAACAGCGCGGTGGAAAATGTTTACGAGTACTGTGCAGATATTTTTTAAAAAATCGTGCGATAAAAATGTAAACAAGTGCGTCTGTAAATTTACTATTTTTTTTAACTCTATAAAAAATGGAATCAAACGACACTTTGTTAATCTTTTTATCTGCAGAACTTTATTTTTCGAAACAATCCCTATAAGTATAAATAACAACAAAATAATTTTGCCAGATTAATGTAGTAATTGCAGGACTTCATCTTTACCAACTTAACATTTCCATAGTATTTATATACTAGTTATTTATATAGTATATATATACTAGTTATTTACATATCAGATGTCTTTCGATTCACAGTTAAATTTGTTTTCTTTTGAAGAATTTTCTCTTCTACATCTTCAAATGTCTAAAAATCTTTAAATGTATGAGATTTTCTTGTCTCAAGTTTTCAGTAATTTTTAATTTTCTACTTCCCACTGGATAAAAAGAGATTTGAATCAATCACTCTCGAATTTAAATAGTTGCTTTACAAATAAACCTTTTAAGCGATTCTCTCGCACCATAGCCATCCAACGAATCGAGGTACATCAAACAAAAGCCACCCACGAATAACAGTTATATCAAATGACACAAGTAGATAGCCGGTGTCCGTCATCAGTCAAACTAGAATTCACCTCCTCGGCGCGATCTCTCGAAGTGGATTTTAAACAGCGCACGGCTCTCGACGAAATGTTAAATGCATCACGGTCGAGTTGTGCCTCCGTCGCGCGCGCGCGAGACCGCGTTGACGTTCATAATGGTCATTTCTCATGGACCGTTGACGCATCTCTCCGATCTACAACTCCTTTGTCCGATACCGGATTCCTCCCGACGCTCCGCTTGCTTGTGTACGCGTCTAGAAGAATTATACGTGTTACAAAAGTTCGTACAAAGATACATCGGCTAATGCGCCGTCGTCGCGGCGACGACGGACGGGGAAGGAACAACGGCCCCGGTATACACGTACCGTGTAACCGGACGGTCGATGCTTCTGCGGGGACGGCGGACAAAACCACAGAAGAGGTCTCTCCCGATGTTCTTTCTCTGCCCCCTCGCCTCCCTCCCCCGCGCAAGGCGTACATCGGGATGCAATCCCGCTGCCTGATGGAGGTTGGAGGATTCATTGATTTGACTTTCAAACGGTCGAATACTTTTCTATTTTTTGTTTGTTGTTTGGGATTAAAGAAAATTATTCCAGGAAAAGTCGTATGCTATATTTAAGCTGCAATAAATTGTAGCTTCTTAAAGAAAATGTTCGGCAGTACTAATAAAAACAGTTAAAAGAAATATTTTGCAATAATTTTATCGATTAAAGCCACGTTGTAAAAATATTTTTTTGGTCAGTGAAACAATCCAATAATGAAAGATGCAAGTATACACAATATAGTCAGAGTGAACTTCAATATTAAAAAAAAAAAATTTAAAGCTGACGTAAATTACACTCTGTAACTGAGACAAAACTCAGTTCGTTCGTGTAATTTGCACAAGTTCCTCAGTTAATTTAACATCTTCTGGAGTGCGTCTCCGAGCCAAGAAATCCTTGGTCCGCTTTATTTATCGGCGCGATAAACTGCTTGGCTGTTAAATGTGTCCTTTAAACATAAACATCGATAAGTTACAAGTGTGAGTCTTTCCAGGCGACAACGTAAACCAGATGCTGCTGTGAAAATGTGCATTCGAGGGAAGAGCTTTAAGTGCTAGTGTTGTATCACACCGAAACTACTCTTCTTCGAGGACTAATTACTTTCGCTCGGTACAAAGTGACTCTTTCAATGGACTATTACTCAATGCATATTTAAAGATGATCAAAGGTCGAATAAAAACGAAAAAATATAAAACATCACAAAATTGTCAATTAAAAATATTAATTTAAAATAAAAAAACAGCATTATTTTTTATCTTAAAAATTATGTTGCATAAAATTCCAACAACAGGTTTTTTTGAAATATATTTTAATTTTTTTGTAAAGTAAAGATTTGTTCAACCTGCTGTAAAACATTTCTGCCGACAATCGTTGTACCACAGATTTACATATCTTTAAAAAATCTGAGATCCATTGGATAATATGAAAGTGTAAATAATAAATAACATAAACGATAAAATCTCGCGCTTTTCATTCCACGGGGACGTAAAAATAGCGAACGAGCGGGTGATTTCGCGTAGGAGCAAAGTGTGTAAAACACTCGCTGACTACGTACTCACTCAAGCGGACGTCTAATTTTAAAATGCCATACAAACCAGCGCGACTCGTGTAAATTTCGCCGGGGTTCGCTAGCGCAGCAATGTTTCAAAGTATAGCAGTAATATTATTTCAAGCGACTGGCCGTCTTTCCCACCCGCGCTCGCACCGAAACATAAATTCGGCACGTCGCGGCATTTTCTCGCCTTGTCACCTTTGTCATTTGTTGCTTATAAATACAGTCATGTCGCGCAGTTTATTCTCGCTGCAGCGCTTCCACCTATTCGCAGCTTCATCGTCTATTAATATTAAAATAATGTTTTCTCACCCTGACGTAATCATTGGTCATTTTACATTATTACAGTTGAATGGCAGCTTTTTCAGATATATAATTAATTTTGAGACCGAAGCATTTGCAGTTAAAATATCAGAATATGAATTGTGAAATATTTTTACTTTTTTCAAAATTAAAATCTCTGCATTGTTGTACAGTAGCAACATATTTCGAATGAAGCATTTCAACTTCCATTAGCATAATTAAACCAAAAATACTTCATTAATTTAATCAGAAAGACGTTTCATAACTGCATTTTTATTACGACTTTCGACACGACGCTCGGATTAAAAATTATAAAAACACCGCGCAGGAAGTTGCGGACGGAAATGTCGCATCCACATCCGCGTCCATCCACACCTCGGCCGAGATGCCGCGGAAAAGAGAAGAATCTCGGGAGAGAGACTACATCGTTGAGCTCCGTCCACCGACTTCCGTTGTAATAAACGCGAGTGTGTGTCTCCGTCGCGGCTCGATAGACTTTAAGCAGCCGCGACAACGACGAGTCGACAGAAGAGCGTGATTTTACGGGCGGCTTGCACTTTACGAGCCCCGGGTGTGCGCACTTTTTGGGTCCGCTTTCCTGGAAGGGGCCGCAATAAACGCACGGGAGGAACGAGTTGTCGCGTCATTGTGCACGCGACCGTATTGTCCGACTCGCGTGGAAACTGAAAACACGCGTAGCTTCGCTCCTTTTTCGCCGCTCTTGAAATACGATCGCACTCGAAGCGTCGGGGGCGTCTGCCTTTGCGCGCCTCGCTGCGTGGGCCCTTTTTCCGGGAAAGCCGCCGCTCGAGAGATGCGTAAATGCCCTCAGATGGAGTAAATAAGCCCGATGCTCTGGGAGTGATCCGCTTTATTTGAATCGGCGCTTCGCTTTGTAGTGATATTGTCGATACTGAAGGTTCTTATTTTACTTAAGTGCCCGCGGTGTGTGGTACGTTTTGTGACACTTGGAGTGTTTAGAAAACTTGTTTGGGAACCGAAAATATAATCTTACTGTTGCTGGACAATGTGGCAGCTGAGATTTTGAGGTTATATTAGCCGCACTGTTTGTAATGAAAAGTCAGTGTTGTGAAACTTTGTAAAAAAAGCTCTAAAAGTCAATACAGCTTTAGAAACTTGGCGTAAATCGTAACTATTTTCTTTAAAGAAGTTATAGTTGATTCTCGATATTTGTTTACTGTTTTTAAATGAATTTTAATATAATAAACAAGAATCTGCTGGAAACCATCTAGTTTTGGCGTATGGACATTTATTTAAAGAAAATTTACGTTATTATCACGACTTTTCCGAGATAAATGTTCATGTCAAAATGTACTACCGGTGCTACTTCATCACTTAATAGCAGCTCCAAAATTGAGAAAATTTTATCAAATGCTCATTAATTTCGGTCTTTCGCCACCTCGTTTAATCCATCGACTCAAACAGCGGTAATGGTTGTTAGGTTCTCACAGCGCTGAAACGCGAGGAGCCTCGCTTTTACGGCTGACGTGACAAGTCGGCCTTTAAAATAAATAAAAAAACACGGCTCGACTTTCGAAAAATTCGGAAAACCAGTAAAACACGTGTACCTACCGACCGTAGGCGTCCGGCGATATTGTTTCGGCATGGACGCGCGTGCGCGCTCGCCTCGTAAAATCGGCGTCAAGTTTCTCCCGTAATTTCGACTCTCGCGATAATCCTCCCGGCGTCGGAACGATACCGATCTGAGCGAATAAATCTCGTCGAGGGTCCCCGCCGATTTCTTCTCCGTAACTAGTCGTCGAAGAATAACCGCGGGTATTCGGCCGCTTGTAATGAGGCGCGCGCGGAGGCGCAGTCGTAAAAGGTGCGAGAGTTAAAAATAACTTTACGAGGGTGTACACCGAAGGCGATTCTTGCGTAAGCGGTAAGAGGCTCACACAAAACTATCTAGTACAGCGCGATGTTCAAACGTATATTAATGGTTGTTGCTCCGTGTCCGAGGAATTTTAAGATCCGATTTGGCCCGAGCTTATCTTTAATTAATTTCTCGTGCCGGCCGATTAATGCGGTACCAGCTCGCTCGTAAAGGGGACGATTAAAAAAAATTTCGTGATGTTGCTTTTATCTGCAAAAATCTTGCTTCTGATTGCGACAAGGGAAAAACGCTATCTCCGTCGAGCTATAGATTTTTAAACTGAAATGAAAGATTTATATTTTTAGTTTGGCACTAATAAAATGTTAGCTTTTATTGTGTAGGCACTCTAAAATAATGAAGATAAAGTATTTTAATTGAATTTCGTAAGCATTGCAACAATGTTTTTACGACCCTTTTACAACGTACAAGGCGCAGAATAATTTTTGCTTCTTTGTTTATCAGCACTTACTTAAACGTTTATCGTTAAATTTTATTGAAATTATTTAACAAGCATTAACTTCGCTCAAAACTCATGCTAGATTAAACTTTTGTTGGCATAAGAAAATCCGTTTGTTGGTGAATATCTTATCTCCGCACAACGGAAAGTTTTCGATAAACAAAAAGGAACGTCGAGCGGTCCGCACGAGTCCTTCCTCTGATTCAACATATCTCTTTATCGAAAGACAAACAATCTCGCATAAATGCGAAGACACGTAAAAGTCAAGACCGTAAGTCGGCGTGCAGCCCCGAGACGTCAAAAGTCAAAAAGCGGGGGGGAGGATCTGGGACGAAAGCACTCGACTCGCGTGAAGATTCGCCCCGTCGAGTCGAAAAACACGCGGCGCGCACGTAGGTGTTTGCGCGACGTGCGAGAGCCTGTTTACCGGCGGATCTCACCGGTCCTCTCTTTGCTTTCGACCGCGATCGAGACGCTTTTCACGTCTGGATACGGCTCGTTTGGGTCACTTTTCCGCCGGCTTTTTGAAATCGGAGCTGTTTTCGCTCGGAGCCTGCTTTTCCGGGGATGCGCCGACCACGACTGGGAAAGAGTTTGTGTGCCGTTAGGATAAGTCGATGAAGCGTACCGACGCGTGGATGGGTTGCAGTTAACATCCTTATGCGAATGCAAACAGTTTTAGGCTTTTAAAATCTGTTCAGCTGAAACAAAACTTACTTAAAAAGATAAATTTAAATGAGATTTTTATAGGTACAATGTAAATTGCATAACATTTTTCAAAGGCCAGAATAATAATCTGTGAGATTGGAAGATACTTCAAGATACTTCAAGATAATTCAAGCAATTTATGGTGTGCTGTAAGTGACTAGGAAAGTATCAGGAAGTTCCAGTTCACAGCTTACAATTGTGGAAAATGAAGATGCCAAAAATTTAAACTCTATGCTTAATGAAATTGAAACTAAAAAAAGCAAGATACATGATAGAGACATGTTAAAATATAAATCTTGTTTATACTTCGTTCGCAGAGCTGAATCTTTCTACTTCTGCTCAAGATTCGAGGTCCATTTCTAAACAGATGCACGACGAAGATAAAACGGAAATCGATAAGCTGCTCGTAAACAGCGCGCAAAGTGTGTAGTATATCGTCAGGTTGCTTTGTCACATATAACTTTTAACGGCGTACAATAATGCGACTGTGAAGACGTCCACGACCTCCGAAACGCCAGTGTCGGTTCAGACCGTGTGATAAGTAATCGTAAATGGGTCCTTTTGAGCTTCAAGCGTGATGATCCGTGCCGGGATTCTTTGGATTGTTATCGCGTCTGACATTAATTACTATTTCGGTGAGAGCAGATGCCGCGAAGAAAAGTATCACATTCCTCTTTTCGGTTTCAGTGTAATATTTCATATACTTTATGTCTTATGTTTATCAACAACAGTTTTTTATGTGTGAAGTGACCGACAACAAAGCGAATTTTTTATTGAGAATTGTAACTTCATCTCTACAATTTTTTAAAAATAAATTTTAGAAATAAGTAATATAAATGTAAGTATAAATTCTACGTTTTGTATGTAAAAGATTTCTATTGGAATAAAGCAGATCTCAGTTGTTAAATAAACAATGCTAATTAACATTCATTTCAATTGTGAAATCTAAATTTAAAAAAAGAAATTAAATGCATAAGCGAATATCGATTATGTACACAATAGTAAAGAAAATATGACTTGACTGACAGCACATATCTCTTTGTACAATACGTCGATCAAGATTTCTTGAAATCCCGGGAAATTACGATTGAGAACAGTGCGCATATAATGCACTTTATTATATGTTATCGATGGCTATAAACTTTCCGCGTGTACCTAAACCGCATGTGTTATACGAGAGCGCAAGTTTCGCAAGGAGGCCCGCGAGACGTCATGGGGTTTCTGCAAGGTATTTCTCAAAAAAGAATAATCGCTTGAATCTTGTGGAATTTTCTTGTTACTGGAACGATTGAAGAATTTATCCGTCCGTACGATTATTAATCTTGAGTGTGCTATTCGCAATTCGGTGTATTTGTTGTGACCGAATTACGATGATGTATTATTGTATAACTGGTTTCGTAAATAAAGATTATCTGCAAGTATTTTAGTATTATTAGAATTATCTAAAACTTATCGGTAGAATTTCATAAACTACATTATCACGATTCTCACAGTAAAATATACTGTACCATAGACAATTTCTTAAATATAAAAAACAGGTACTTAAAATGGATTAAATAAATTTCTAAAAAAGCAAAATTAAGCAGTCAGTCAAAACTATTAATCCTGTATGACGCAATCGTGGCTCCTAGACTATCGCAAACTCCACCCATAAATCACCCACCGAAAAACCAACCCCGAAGGCAGAACTAACAAACCGAGAAAACGATCGAGCGAGTACCTCTCGAAATCGAGCATCGAAAAAAAAATCGGTCTTCTCTGTCCGTCAGAAAAAGAAGCAGAAAAAAAAGCAGACGAGTCTACGAGCGAAAAAGAAAGAGGCGACGATGGTCAGGACCTCGGTTGACTTCGAAGCCGCGTGTATACGTGCGAACACGACGAGAGTAGCGGCGGCTCCTCGCGTCCGGTCCTCTCTCCGTGCTAACAGCGGAAAAAAAGGCGCGCGCGCGAGGAGGTTTAGAAAAAAGGATGAGGAAGCTCTCTCGCCGCGGCGGAAGAGCCCCGGCCTTTCGGGCCGCGCCGCCGCTCGGGAGGGAGCGCGCGCGATAGCATCGGACTATCGGAGCGGAGGATCGTCCGAGGAAGAGGTTTTCCATGTTCCTCTCTCTCGTTATACGATCTTGTACGAGAGGCGCAGCCTCGTGTCGTCGCAGGGGCGAGCCCCCCCACCTGCCCCCCTTTCCCTACTCCAGGTAACGAACACCCCCCAATTATGTCAGCCTGAATTAGTAGCGTGCCCTTAGACTGTTTCGCTCGTCGCTTGTCCTAACGAGCGCGGCGACGCGACACTGCACCGCTGAGGAGCAGAGCGTACGCGCCTTGCTTCGAGGTCTGGGTCTTTTTTTTTAGGACCGCTCGATCGCGTTTCGCCCGTTTCTATTTTTCCTTTATCTTCGCTTTTTTTTACGTTTGACTTAATTCGGGCGCTGTTAAAGTGTAGATTGTTAACTTCCTTTTGCTTTTTCGGTTCGGGTTCTGGGATGCGTTTTTTCACTTAATTTGAATTTTTTCGTCTAGGATGTGTTTTATTGGTCGCCATTAGTTAAGAGGATCGGACAGTGTTTAGCCTTGTATAAAATGTAGAAATTTGCATGTCGATGTCGTTTATTTTAATTGAATTGAAGGAAATAAAAAATTGCCTTTGGAATGTAAAGCATACTTTTAAAAATAACAAAAATAGTTCTGCCAATTCATAAAAGTTAAAATAACAGTGATAATATAGTGACATTTATTTCCTATAAATGCTTTGTAACTTACTGCTATCGATTTTTTTAAAGAATTGAAAAATCTTTCAAATCGAATACAAAGGCTTCAGATTCTCAAGGTATCAATAGTCTTGCGGTCAAGGAAAAGAAATCACAATATTGTGCTCCTTAAAAATCGTTTAAGTTTTCTTCCTGAATACTCCAATAGAGCAAAGTCAAAACAGTCCCACCGCTCACGCCTTCCAAAGTCAGTGTAAGAAAAAAGGCGGTTGCCAATTTTCTCACACTTGCCACCTTGTCCTGAATCGCCGAGATTTTTCCCACAAGCTCATTGACTCTGCTGTGCTCATTGTACGCATTCGCCTATTCCGCGTCTTAGGATTCAAAAAAAGAGGAAAAAAACGTCTTGGGTCAACGGTATGGAAGAAAAAGAGGCTCAGCGGGGGTAACGTCATGGGAAACCTCGGGTCGCAGGCCAATTTGTTGTTGCGCCTCGGTGTGTCCGGTGCGGCTGGGACGCGTGGGGCAGCCGCGTACTAAAAGCTTCGCCTAGCGGGGGTGCCATCACGGTCGTTGCGTGGCGACCCGATCACTTTCTTTTACTCGAGACTAGTGGGAGTAGTTCCGGAGGACGTCGAGGGTACACTATTTTTAAGGGACACACACGGCGCTATACGTAATTAATGATCTGTGGCGTTAATGTTTGCGGTTTGTTGTGTGATTTTAAAGAATGTTTTGATACACTTAATCTACATTAAACACTTAACAGTAAAAGAAGTTGCAAGAGATAAAATATAATTCAATAATGTTTGATAGTTTAAAAATAGCGATATTTTACGTTATAGATTAATTATATAATAACAGACTCCAGTCCAATTTTGGTCCAGTCCAAAGTTGCTTCTAATGTAAATGGAAATACTTGAATTTTCTAAACGGCTGTAACTGAAGGTCGAAGAAAGAAAAAAAGAAAGTTTCTCTAAAAGCACTTGACCTTTCGTTATCGCAAGAATTTGAGGACCTTTCGCTCCTCGTGCATATACATCTGTCAACTATCTGCCCCTGGCGTGTCTCCTGGTTGCTCGGGTACCTATATGTAACAGAACGCTGAGGACGACTCAAGTTTTGGGCAGCTTACGTTTCAATCTGATGTTTTTTTTCTGGCTTGACGTCGGAGCCAGACACCGACGACGGCCTCTTTCACGAAACACGATATTTTTCGTTGACCGCGCGACATTGCCGCGCACGCTTTCTTGCATAAACACTCAGCGTAATTTTTGGTTTGAATGCTTTACAACTAGAATGAAATAAAAGAGTGGCAATTTTTTAAACCCTTGAAAGAAGTTTTCCAACCACTTTAAGTCTACGAAGGTGCCACAAAATTATTTGTTTATAGACACGAGCAATAAAATCAAAAGGAATTTTTATTCAGCCATTACTAAAACCAGTGATCAATCATTGCGCAAATGGTCACCTGATAGTGAAATATTATTTTAAATGAATAGCATTTTCGATTACTCGACCAACATTTATTAATTCAAAATCATGCAAAACAAGGCAATGCGTAAGAGAATATAAAAGAAGGAAACAAAGTGCAGAACGAAGCAGTACAGCGGCAAAGGCTCACGTAAGTCAAGAGCGAGCGACAATCTTAAGCGCACTGCTTAACAAGATAAGGTACCTGCGAGAAAGAGAGAGAGGAGCATATGGCCGCAGTAAGACAAGATAAGTCTCGGCCAGCACATTGGTTGTGTGCGACACTTTCACGGATGCGCTGTTATGCGCGCACAAGAACGTCTCCCAGATGCTGCCCAAAGTCGCTAGATGGAGCTTACATTTCTTTGACCTCAATTTAAAAAAAAAATCTAACTAGATTTTTCACTGTAAATTTTACAAATTTATTTGTTTCTTAATACACAGCTTAAAGTCATTAAAATATTGCTAAAAGTTAAAAAAAAAGTGAAGAAAAAAAAAACAAAAAACACTGTTACTACCAAGTGCTTTAGATTATACTAAAAGTATTGCAACTGACACCTGTGGGTACAGGATTGGATAATCGTTTTCTTAAATGTATCATCTCGACACCGCAACAACCAGTAACTAAGTCGATAAAAGTAAATTAATCCACCGCGATCCACCTGGTAAACACGAAGGAACGAACTGAGAGGCACGGGTGCGTTAGCAATTCACAGTCGCGTCAATTTGAATAATTGAAATAAAGAAGCGTATCAAACAAATCTCTCCCGTTGTGTTCCCCTTCGCACGATGATTTACCGTGGCGCGCGTGCACGCCGCGGCCAACCCGTTTTCACGCGCCGGAGAAAGGAGCGCGCCGAAGACAAGGGAGCGACGGAGAGAAAGAGAGCACGGCGATTTCTTAATCTCGGCCGCAGCGACTGCGACTTTTAATGCGCCCGTGAAAAGAGGGGGGCCTCTTGTAAAACCGCCCCCGATGCGGCGCGAAGAATAGGCGGATTCCCGCCTTTCTCCGCCGGGCGAGGCGCTACGCGCCGGCCTTTCACCCGTACGATTTGTTTACAGCGACGGCTCGGCAGCCCGGCCCGCTTCCATTATGCGCGTCGCGCGCGACAATTGAAAAAAGGATTTAATCCGGTTTGTGATCGATGCCAGGGGGCCCGAGTCGAAGCCCGGACAAAAGTCCGTGGAAAGCTGACCTCGCTTCTGTTCAAGCCGTGGATCACGCGGGACCTCGTACACCGGGACTCTTCATGCTTTTAATTGGTTTCATGCGTACTTCACTGAGAAAAAAAAACAGTATAGTGCACCTTATAAGACACTATACCCTGAACTGGTGTAGTGTCAAGTAATCTGAGCTTGAGTGTTCAGGTACCCCCTACCGGACTCTCCGGTATTATCTACCGAAGGAATGTTACTTGACGTTACTTGACGTTACTTGACGTTCCTTCGGTAGAGAATACCGGAGAGTCCGATATGGGGTACCGGAATACTCAAGCTCTGACTACTTGACGTTACTTGGCGTTCCTTCGGTAGAGAATACCGGAGAGTCCGGTAGGGGGTACCGGAACACTCAAGCTGTGATTATTTGACACTACACCAGTAATATTACAGACATACAATCGTCCAAAAAGTATTTAAACAATACCTTTTTTGTGATACAAAAAGAAAGTG
This sequence comes from Eurytoma adleriae, assembly GCA_900480045.1. Lineage (NCBI taxonomy): Eukaryota > Metazoa > Arthropoda > Insecta > Hymenoptera > Eurytomidae > Eurytoma > Eurytoma adleriae. The sequence continues at coordinate 81,747 of UXGC01000367.1, forward strand.
TAAAAATACATGAAATAGGTGCCTCCTTATCTTTAGAGATTCCTTTAATTAGAAAATACCGTAAGCCACTCGGAGTATAGTCAAAGGTGTGCTCGTTCCGATACCAACGTTAGTCGTCGAAGTTTAGAAAAGGCGAAGCGCAAGCCAACGAACTGATATGAAATCAGTGAACCCAAACAATGGCAGGAATTGGAAGAGACACAAAAGGAGGAAGTCCGCGTGGCGGAGGTGGAGAAGAGCAAAGAGGAGCGATGACGGCGACAAAAGGAGAAACGATCGTGCCCGTGTCAGCGTATCCGCGGCTCTCTCGGGGCTCGTCCTCGAGTAAATATCGATAAAGCTTACGCGCCGCGTAATGAAAGTTAAATAACGCGACGGTGTTAACGCCTATATGCCGAGAAAATCGACGTCTCACGCCAGATTTCCGTGACGACGGACACTCGCGCCGGATTAATTATCGCGGCTTTTGTTTCCCGCCCTCTTCGGCCAACTATTGGGCTTGGTGATTTTCCGTCAAATAGTAGCGTTTCTAATTTTTACCGATTATTATTCATTCTACTCATTAGTGTTACGTTACACTAGTGGTGTCTAGAAATAATCTGCTTTGCGCACTATAACAAAATAACGTTCAGGAATTAATTGCATCTTAATCAATGCTTAAATAGATATGGCTTTGTACACCATTTTATCAATATGCATCGATTAATTGTTTGTAAAATAGGATTCTATCAATGTAAAGTTATTCATAAATAAAAATATTAAAAATGCTGTTATATCCAAAATTGATCTATTTAATGCCTGACGCTATAATGGAAAAAATAATAAAGGTGAACAAACACCGGGCATCTCGTACAAAAGGAAAACGCTAAAATCAATAAGCGTGCCAGACTGGACCCATATAAGAGCATAAACAGAAGCCGCGCTAAGCACTGCCGCGGCTGCAATTACGAGGCGGCCTGCAGTGTATATACACATCCGTCGAGTTAGCGCGCGGCTCGTGAGAATCTCTCTAGCTCATAACTGACACTCGCCGCAATAATAACGGAGTGCGTGTGAGAAAGAATAATGGGACTGGGGGGAGAGATTCGCGTCGATATCGCCCAGGGTATATTTTCCGGCGGCTGTATATTCCGGGGGGGTAGCCGCAGTGCCGTGACCGCCGGTTCGGGGTACGTGCGGCTCCTCGCTCGATCTCTCTGTTTGCCGACATTATGTATTACACTCGTTTGCATCGGTTATACCGATGGGGTCGCTCGGAGGATATGAGTGACGAGCTCCCTTACGATGGATCTTGCTGGTTAATGTGCGAGAAATTAACGGTGTGTTATACTTTTTGGGTTATTTGAGCGATTGTAATTTATTTAGGGGTAAACCCTATTTGAGAATATATGAGGGAAATATACTTCGATCTTTGTAAATAATGAAACTTATACTGACGGAATAACTTATACTGTAGAGATAATAATATATATGAAATCTTTCTTTTTAAAGGTATGAGCTAAATAACAATCTAAATTCCTTTCTCTGAAAAAACAGTTTCAAAACAAACTATCCACTTTCAAAATGCTTCTGTACAAAACAACTCTTTCTTTACTTTCTTAAGAATCCACTCTACCTGTACTGTAATCTTTCACAATGAATCACCGTTGAATCAGCGACGTTTCTTTATAAAGCGCGAACAAAGAGTTCCGTGTACAAAACTGACGTGTTACCGAGCCAATAACAATCGTGAACGAGTGAAACCGAAATCACTCGACCAACATCTAAATAGAAATCGTAATGAGAATCAACCTGCGCCTACAGAAATGCAAACCCAGTGAGCGCCCATTATGTCTATCGGGCAATCGTCGCTCGCGGGGACAAAGCCCGTCGAGTAGGTGCAATCCACGAAAAGAAAAACCATTAGCTCTCGTCCGAAATCTGAAATTCAAATAGCGAAGGAATCGGCTCGCGCTACGACCGGAAGCGCGACGTCATCTCTCTCTCTCTCTCGCTTGTTCCTTTGCTCCTCTCCTTTGAATTTCAATGGTCCTCTTTGGCAGGCTCGCGTGACACATCTTCATCACCTTTCCCTCGCGTAGGGGTATACGCCTAAGCCCGTAATGCGACGAGTCCGAGGAGCCTCCCATTCAGTCGCGCGTAAAGCCTGGTGGGGGGTGTCGCGTATGAGCCACCTCACAATGCTCACCGTGCTGGGCAGCGCCACGATTGCGAGCAGGCCCACCCTGAAGGTACAAGCCACGAAGAAATCAAAGCGAAGGTGACGCGCGCACTCCTCCCACGCGTCTTCCTCGGAAACACCCGTGCGCGAACATAAGGATTTCGTGCGCTCTTTCAGGCCGCGGCCGAAGGGGCTACCTGTTCGCCCTCGATTCATCGCCCGGCCCGCGCGCCGTTCCCAGGGTCATCAGTCATTCTCGGTCCTGCAGTCGCGGGCTCCACGGAGAATGGACCCTCCACCCCGGGCGGGCCCGGCCCATTATTCGTCATTACACGCTCACTCGTGGAAATACGTATCTGTTTCGATTCTGGTAGCAAGCGTGCAGGAGGCACGGGGGCGGAACTGGAACGAAATTTTCGAAGTCGTGAAAACAAACAGAGCGGCGTGAGCCGTTACGGTAGTAGCTCTAAGTTTTCATTTACTCCTTTCAGCTTTTTGAGCATTATTCGGAAAAACCTTAAGTATGATTGATGAATGACACTAAAGAACTCAATTGAGAATCTTAAGTATGATAAATAAATTTCATTCAAGATTTCTTTTTAAATATGAATGAGTGAAATTCACTGGATCCAACGTCAGATTAATTGAATGTTCGCTTATTCTACTGTAAATTATCACGGGTTATTTCGATAAGTGGATGACCTGTAGTATGAATTTCACTTATTTGCGTTTAAAAATTCATTTTAAGAAATGTAAGCACATAATTAGTAAAAAGCTTATAAATATTAATCATTGTATATTAATTTTATTGGAAGCATATAAGCATATATTATAAATTTTTCTTTTTCTTTTTCAGGAAGGTAAGATGAATTACTGTTTTCTATCGACGATTCCAATGAAGTCCTCTAGGATCCATTCGATTACGAGGAAATTCTCAGCAGGTATGATTACGACAATATCAATCTCGTAAATATCTCCATTGCATCAGAACGCGTGTATCTCCGCCCTCCTAACAGAATCTGTATAGTTCCTTGAGAAAAAAATCGCCTCACCCGCACATCCCATAAAAAGCTAAGAATATGCCATCGTGCGGTTGACTCGATGTCAGTACAAGTTAAAACATCGGTGACAATGGCAATATCGTGGAACCACCCAGAAGAATAACGCCTTCCGTCCTTTTCTTCTGCTTCTCCGTAAGCGCGACCACAATAGCCGCACGTTTTTACCCGGCTCGCGATCGCCTCGCGCACGTCCGCGCGTACGTTTGGGGCGCGGGGGACGTCCCGCTGACTCGTGCGCCCCACCCACGAGTCCCCGCATTGTGACCAACGCCCGCACGGTGTATCAATATTTGGAGTCCGGGGAAATGCGATAGCGCCCGATCCATCATTTCCGATCGGCCCGGGCGCCGCTGCTCTTTTGGGTCCATCGCTTCTGCACGCGCGCGAAATCCGAGGTCTTTGTCGAATTGTAATGCCCGAGAGTTTGGGCGTTTTCTTTACTGTGAGGGACAAACGGGGCTCGTCACAGACCACACACGGGTTTTTCGACTTCCTTATTTCATTCATTGCATTGTAGTTTACGGTAGAAATCAAGTTGGTCAATAATATTGACCATCGTACTGAAACTGGCTAGTTTAGGGCAAGAGAATATCGTTTCATTTGCAGATAAAACTAATTTACTTGCAAAAATATTAAAAGCCAATAAATCTTGGAGTCAAGTGATCTGTTCGGTAAACATTACGGGATGGATATTTTTAATTAATAATGAACACCTTATAATATAGTATCTTCAATAAATGCAATACTCACGAAGAAGTAAAAAAAGCTTAATCAAGTTACTTTATTTATAAAGATCAAGGCTATAATATGAGCTGCTCGTCACGCTGATGGGACGAACGTCGATGAGATAGCGTAATCGGGTCTGGGCCCAATTCATTAGGGGGGTTTAAAGAGCGAAAGCCAACCGGTAATGGCTCCCCCAACTCACGCCCAATTACTAGCCAGTCGAGAAAGAGAGGAAGAGCCGAGCGGCAGTGTATATAACTATAGTCGTTCTCTCTGGTAATGAAATAAATTAGCGGAGAAAATAGTGCGATTATTGGCCCCTGACGCAAACTCGGTATTCCCCTCCTCCGCCTGATCTGATCTTGTCGTTTACGATTTCATTAGGCTTCATCTTGCGAGTTTCTTCGCACTTGTGTTCGTTTTTACTCAAGGGATTTTAATTCTCGCCATTAGTGCAATACCGACGATACTCTTTTACTCGTCAATTTTTATTGTTTGTCTTTTAGGCTCGTTCACCTTGATTACGGTTTAGTTTAAAAATTGATTCCATGACAACCAAATAAAATCTAATTTAAAGAACAATTAAAGCATGGTATCCGCATATAATTTATAAAATACTTTTCATCTTAGTCTTTTCGTCTTTTGTGCATAAAATGATATCAGTTTTTCTTTGTACATCTACCTCCATTCTGATGATCAAGAATTGTGATTATGTTCACGCTCATCAATATAGACGACTTGCTCTAATTAGACAAAATTGAAGGGATCCACTTAGAAAGCAAAATTTGTCCTCAAAATCGGCGAGGCGCCACACCAGCAAGGCTAAATACTCGTACGGAGGTTGGATAGAAGGGGAGAAAATTGCGTTCCGCAGCTGCCGCTCGGCGCTGTGTGCTCGATAACAGTTCGGCTTCGGTTTCCAGCCGATCGCCGCCCGTGAGCGAGGCAATAAGTCGTCGGCTCGCGCGGATAAAGCCGCGCCAGCCCGCCAATTCCCCCCGGGGGCCGGCCGGGAAATCCCGATGTTCGTATATACTTCGGGGAACCGCCGCGGCGACCGAGAGAGCGAAGCAGCGAGATCGGGATGCTGGCGGCGTCGCGCCCCGTCTTAATGAAACCATCAGGACGACGCGTGCTCTCACGCCGTCGTGATTAGACTCATCCAGACGCCGCGCTCGATTTTCCGTGCGAGGCGACTGTACGCTCCAAGTCTCAGAATCTTAGTCGTTATTTGGTTTGCCGTCACGTTCACCCGTAATTTTGATATTTAATTTGTGTTTTTCTTTTCTTTCGTAATTGTACTTTTACAATTACGACGTACAAACTTTTTCTTATATTATTTCTAATCTAATCAAGCTTCGTAAAGTACCAATTCATTTACGCAATTTTGTTAACTTAAGTAACTCCATAATTCATCGCAGAAAATAAACAAATTATATGTTACTTTTCTTAATACAGTAATATTTTTAGCAAAACTTGATAAGTTTATATTTATAGAATGTTATCAGTTTGCAACTTATAAAAATGTTATAAAATACGAAGCACCGCACTAAAGTGGTATAATTTGAATATATATCTGTGATGTTTTAACAACCAGTTGGTAAGAGTTATCTTTATTAACACGATCATAAATAAAACGCGGATAAAATTTCCCGGTTAAATTTGTAACAGACACCAGTAACGTAGCCCTGCCGGTGCGTTGCACGCTCATTCGCCAATAGCATAATTCTTTTAACTCCCGTACGTGTGCGCGGTGCACACAGGTGTATATGTAGGTTCAGACGTGATGGTCCCACGACGACGAAGCGACGTCGCCGGGTGAAACGAGGCGAGGCGAAGCGCGCCGACGGTGGAAGCACTCGACTCGGGTCAATTCAATTAAAGCCCATGCATTCCCAACAGCTATTATTCCCGGGGATAATGTCGCGCGTAACTTGTACGTCTGCCGAATTGGCCGAGGCCACTACGCTACAACGACGGAAACGTGTCGGGGATGTAAGATCTGGCGTAGACGCGCCGCGGTTATACACATATCCAAACGACCGACGCCGGGCGTTGATACCCATCGTATATACGCGTTTACGCTCCTTCCCCCGCACTTTCTTTCCCGCAACTTCACGCGGAGCCTGATTACGCGTTCGCCGGGCTTACGACATGGCTGATTGAGTTTTTATCTTCTCTCATTCGCTCGAATAAAATTAATTGGATTAAGTTTGTTTGTCGACAATGAAAGTGGAATACTTCTTAATACTTTTACATTAGCACTTAAATTACTACTTTAGTTAGGAGTCTGGTATGTATTAAAGCGTAAATGATATTAAAACGTTAGTAAATAAATGTACACTGTATATGAAAAACAGTAGCAAAATTGTTTGAAGATCAGCGAGTTTTGAATCTTTTTATGTTCAATGACTATTTATACACGATGTCTCATTTTAAATGTTGCACCTGCATAACTTCTCATGAATGCAATATTTGACAAAACTATTTAAATAAATTTTGTATATTTTGGATCGGGCAACATGATGCTGACCTGTGATCTGACCGTGAAGGTAATTTCAAGGTCATTTGAAGGTTAACTTGTGTTTTTTTAACAGGAACCCCTATTTTTGACTTCCTACAGCTGTTGACCATACAGTTCACCACCTTCAACGTGAACAAGATTTCTCACTGTGGTTTCCCGTCTTAATTTTAACATTATTGACCGAGATTGTGACCCACGTGGGTCACTCTAACCTCCAACCCGTAAAATTTTCCGCTCTTTCAGAATCTGAAGTTAAAAATAGGGGTTCCTATTTAATTCCAAAGCTTCCTCAAGGAGGAAGCAACACAAATAGACCTTCAAATGACTATGAAAATGACCTTCGAGGTCAAATCAAAGGTCAGCATCGTGTTGCCCGTTCAAAAATATACAAAATTTATTTAAAGTTTTTTCAGACAATGCAGTCCTGAGAAGTAATTCAGGTGCAACATTTAAAATCATGTAGGGAAGATGTTGTAATTCTACTTTTTATGATTATCTTACAAATGACCGCAGATTCGCAATGTCTCTGCAGTTAAAGTTATTTAGCTTCGGTTGTAGTATGAATTTCTTTAATCACATAAATTTTATTGTTTTATGCTGATACTGTGCTCAAGCCTTGTGACGATTGATAATCATAGATTTTACAAAACGAACTACTGATGCTGTTTATTAAAAGACCGTCAATTATAATCTCGAGCATGTGCTGAAATAATCTGGAAAATTTTTGTATAAATTTTGTAAGAGTCCTGTATTCCGATGTGATAACACTTAATATCATAAATAACTTAGCATCCTTAAAATCCTGCCAGTCTTTTTTCCTGACAATCTTCAATAAAGTGAATATAAAATTGACGCAGCACTTGCTTCAAGCTCTCTAATTAGATAAGTTAAATCCGTTAAATAATTTTCCAAGCGTGCCTGAATTCATTCTAAAGTGATGCATAATCTTGCTTTTGTTTTCTCCATGAAACTTGAAAATGTATTATTCACATCTCAACGATTCTTCCACCATCCAATTGTAACGGATGGAGAGGCTCATAAAAAAAAGAGATCGTCGAAATCCCAGCGGAACCTATGGCGCGCGGGCGTTTTGCGTCTGGCGACGGATACGGATACGAAGTCCAAAACTTGAAAGCGGGCGAGAGGAAAAATTTCGATGATCGCGGGGATATGAGTGGGTGCGCGCACACGTACGAGCGAGCCGGCGAGGCGGCATAAGCTCGTCTCGCGCTGGGATAAATAATTCGCGAGTGCATGTCAGGCCTTCTCGGATGTATATGGCGATTTCATTGCAGGCAGGAGAATGGCGTTTGACCAACGTGATATGGAGCCAGCGACGCTGGCCTTATACGTCCACCCGTTCCTCTTTCCCTGCTGCTCTCGGTCCGACTCGTTTTGGGGATGGGCCTCGGCCACCCCTCGCCCCCTCGAGAGCTTTCAGAGAGTTTCGCTTTTTCCGCCCATATTCTTTCCCTTGTTTCGGGACTTATCCGTTCTATTTTTCTCTCTGTCTCTTTATCTTGCGTACTTTCATTCGCGCGCTCACTTTTCGTGTTTCAAGCTCATCGTTTTCTGCAGCGCGCCTCGCTCGATTCCCCGTCATCGGGGCTTTGAGCTCGAGTCCCACGCTCGCCCTGTGCCGCCGTTTTCACCTTTCAAACGCCGTCTCCTCAGAACCATTTTTTGCGGAAAAATCCTCAGGTGTCGGTTGAACTCGTACATGCATTAATGGATTTCACGTAAAATTGTGGAGAGTTCTAACACTTCGAGAAAAAAAGATATTTATAAAAAATGTAAAAAGGAATTTCTATTCTAAATTTTCAGTACAAAATATTTTATAGATCCATAATAACAATTGACGGAGTTATGATTTTGAATATATCTTATATCCATCTCACTTTATCAAAGTAATAAAATTTATATAAAGTTTGTATTAAAATTTATGACAACGTTGAAAATTGATAACATCCGAAATCAGAAATATGAAATTCCTCCAAGCTGCATTTATTTTGAATGCAGCTGTGGATACACTGACGAGAACTGAAAATTCTCTCGAATTCCCGGAATCCTCTCGGTCTGCATATATGTAACAGTACACACATCCGAGGCCAATCGGCGTTTCTGATCCTCCACTCCATCGAATCCCTCCCTCTGTCTCTTTATCTTTTATTCTTTCATTTTCTCGTGCTCTTCCCGTGTCCCCCTCCCCCTCCCAGTCTTCTCTCCCTCGCTCCGGCTTTCTGTCCGTCACGAGCCGATTCGCGATTCCGCCGCCCCTCCCGCGCGTTTTTCCCGCCGGTCGACCATCCCCCGGTGCATCCTCGCATGCGAATTCCGCGCGCCCGCTCCCTCACCCCTCCCCCTCCGGCCCCTCCCCTCCTCCCTGCAGAGGTGCAGACGCGCGCGCGCGGTTCCAGCCTTTCAAACGGCCGATGCAATATTCAGCGGCTCTTGGCGGCGCGCGGGCCGACGAAATAAAAAAAAGCGAGAAGGGAAAAATGGAGGGAGAGCGGGAGCGGGAAGCCTCGGAGCGTCAAATTGGCGCCGCTGTCCATCAAGCGCGAACGAGCGAAAGAGCGAAACGCCGCCGGAGAGGAGAGAGAGGTGCGCGTATGCGCTTGTGTGCGAATAGCCCCAGTGCGTGGCGTGTGTGCGCGCGGCCAGATATACAGTGGCCGTCGAAAGTTTTTGGCTGCAAACTCCGATTTTTTTCTCTCTTATCGCGCCCGGTTCGCCGGTGTTATTTTATTCTGTTGGAATTTGGTCTACGGCCGATCGATAGGACTGAAATTTTTAATATCTCGGGAGAATCGAGATGAAAGGGCAATAAAAAATCAAAAGAGCGGTAGTCGAGTCAGGGATTTGGAGCAATAATAAACTATTGTAAAAACATAGTAAATGGCTATAATATGCATCGATCTTCAATGGTAATAGTAATTAAATTTATATTGGTAATTCAGTAAGTAGAAGTAAAAAAACAATAAAATCACTTTTTAGCGACGATGCATACGTACGAACATAATTGCGTGCAATCATTCGTTAAAAATAAGCAAAGGCGGGCAAGTGCAGGCTCGGTACTAAAAAAAGTCTTCGAAAAAAAAAGAGGTGGACGATCGCGAGTGCGTGCAGTCGCACGATAGGCATTCCCCGCGAAAAAGAGGCGCACAATGAGGCAGTTGAAAAAGAGCTAGGCTTTACGCGCGCGCCTGTTCCAGGGGACGAGGGAGAAAGAGAACGCGGATTATTGGCAGGAGAATGATTGAACGACACGGCGCTAATCTTCTTCTCGAAAGAGTGTGAGATGATAAACGCTCTGGCTTTGCAATTTTCGGTTGCACAAAGTTTTTTTTTGCAACAAATTCATAGATTTATTATGATACTGTTAATATTTAAATCGTATTTATTATTAAAAGGATCATACGTTAACGCAAAAAATAATTGACTTAAAATTTGTCCTTGCTAAAGATTAATATGACAGTCATTTATTTTATTCCATTTTTTATTTTCAAATGAAAACTGCATGCATGATCTTTTAATTCATGCCAATGGAATTTAATCGACGACAGTAGGAAAATCTTCGTAGACAAGTATCTCCTCCTTTTGTCGGTGAATAAAAAAGATTGAACAGCAGCAGTCTCCCCTAATTATGCGGCATCGGTCGCCATACCGAGCCACTCTTTAGTAGTCGTCCGCATCAATCATTGGCAGCCCGACGAAGCTTCCCTTTCTGCCCCGAACTTTTTTCCGGAACCCCGCGATCGCCCGAGCTGCAAATGAGTTTATAAGGGCGACACCTCGGCTCGCCGAGGCGAGGAAGATCCGGGCTTATTTTAAGCGCACGGCAGCGCATGATCGAGATGCAATTTCATGCTGAAGCAGTTTTACCACAACCGCGAGATCTTCGCTTAGTCAGGTCGACTTGCAATTTACACGATCGGAAAAATTTGCATCATCCAGCAATGAAAGTATTGGTTTTTTGCAAAAACTGAATTTTGTTAATATGTTAAATATAAGCGTTCGCTTTTTTAGCTCATAAAACAATCGTAAAAAGAACTTTCAATTCATCATTTTAATTAAAAAATCAAATTGTAGTTATAGGTATTCGAATAATCAATTTGTTTGAATCTCTGATAGCAGGACTTATAATATTTAATATAATGTAATAATCTAACATAATTGAAAAATGGTCGTTAAGAATTATTAATAGAACCATTATTAAATCTTAAAATCATCCATCGTAACTGTGACATTGAAAAAAGGCTTCTTAACGACACCCAGCCGCGTCTCGCTAGGCATATTACCCAACTTTTCATCTTCCTCTTTGTTTCTGCGGCTCCTTTTTATCAGAATCCTATAGGCCCAGACACCCCCTTACACTTTCGTACTTCTCGGTTCGCGTGGAGCCAACGGTGGCGGGCGGAGGCAACCCCCGCTAATAATAAAGTTTTCCTTGGTGGTTCGACAACGCGTAGACAGATTTTAAAATTTCCCGTCACAAGAAGGAAACCAACCCAACCCCTTCCTGCAACAGCCTTTCACCCTTCTTCGCTTTGTCTCTCTCCAGCCAACTCCCTGCTCGTTCGACCAACCACTTGGCTCTACTCTTTCTTGCTCTCTCTCTTCCTAACTTCCATCACTCTTTTTATATCCACCCCATTCTCCTTCTCGCTCCCTCTGAACCTGTTTAACCGTCCTTCCTTATCGTCGCTTCGCCTCCTCCCTCATCTCCACGCTTCGCCTCTCTTTCTCTCGCATTTTCTTGACTATCCTCCGCGAAGGATAAAACCGAGGCGCGCGCGCGTCGCTCCCCCAAGACCGAGGAAAAATTAATAAAGTTCAGGAACAAAGTAAGTTGGCTGGCAGTAATGCCAGCGAGCCTGCCACCCCTCCTCTTTGCCTCGCCCGGGAATGAGCAAAAGAGAAAGGGAGAAGAAAAGAGTGCAGCGCTGCTTAAGGGGTGGGGGGTGGAACCGGGGGAGCTCCTCACAGGGGTGGACTTTATTATAACGGAGTGTCGAGTCTTTTATGCCGCGGCGTACCCGGGACTAAGCGATGCCCGAAGAATATAAGCAAGCCCGACTCCTCGTCCCGCCGTCGGGCGACACACGGGCGACGGCTTGCACGATGTCGCGACTTGCTCTCGAATTTCCCGTTTGCCACTTTCTCCGTTGCTCTTGTGCTTTCAGCTTTTTTCTTTTTTTTTCAACTCTGCTCTCGCTTCAGCTTTCTTTTTTTCATTGTGCTCGAGTTGGTAAGCGACGTGTAGAGCGTAATTGTGCATGTTGTCTCGTGTGCTGATGTTTTCGCGACGATGGGGCGTTACGCGAATAAGCACAACTGTGCATGATGTCTTTATCTTTTTTAATATTCCGGAATTCAGGAAAAATACAAAGTAAAATGTAATCCTTTTTAATTTTAAGTTTTTACTCTTTATTGTCATTTTTAGCGTAAGAATATGAATTGTAAGGAAGTCTCATGTATCCGAATCTTTGAATACAGTCCACGGGAAATAAAATCGAAAAGTAGTATTCTGTAAGATGAAGGTACGTGTTGAGCTACAAAAAGGACAAAACTATTAACGTTATATGAAAAACCTTTGTAGAAGCGAATGGTATTGTACGAGTACATCTTCGTGAAGCGATTAGCCGGCCACTTTTCTACTCGTACGGGTACGAGTGACGTGCGAGAGCGCACCTCCGACGGGAAAAAGACGACGAGGTCCCGGAGGATCTGCAACATAAATATTTACGACTCATTCACGAAGCTAATATAAATGCGATTTAGGCGCTTGCTCTTTTTAGTGAACGCGCTAATCGGATTAGGCCGGCAACTTCCGCGCGCACAATGACGCTGCCGCGGGGTTTATTGTGCACCTTTGTGCGTATGTGAGCGAAGCGACGCGCCGGGAAAGAACGGGGAAAAAATGATGGACGCGCCAAAAGCCGGCTCCTGGATGCGCGGGTCGTCGATGCTGGATTTAATCGTTGTTTATACTGCTCTGCTGAATTATGAAAGTTTTGAAAAGATTTTGAAATATTCGTACGTCAAAAATGAAATTCACGAAGAATCAAATCGGGGTGCACTGCACTATTATAGAATTGTCATTCAGTTAGGAATATTAATCTCTATTGTGATGAAAGCTGGTGTTTCGTTAATAATATAATCGTTTATTTTATGTGATTAAAAAAATGAATGAATTTAAAAGAGCCAAGTAGAACTCGTAATTTATTTAAATCACTCGCTAGATAAATTAAACTCATAAACCTGAGAAAGCTCATCTAGTGAATATTTTATTTATTCTTATCAGCACATTTATGATACATGTAAGTCTCAGAAATTTTCTAGCATTTCCATTTAAACTTTCAATAAAGAAATTATTCAAAAATTTTCAATTGCAGCTTTTGAATAATGAATTGATAATACAAAATAGGCTATAGAAGTGACATTAACTCTATTCCCCAAACATTTATAATCTTGAATTTTTCACAAAAATAATTAATATTCTACATGCCACATCATAGTCCTCTTCAGCAATCTCATTTGGTCCTCCTCTTGACATATATTTCGTGTACCTCATACGTAAGGTAAAAGAGTAGCAGTCGCTCGCGACAAAAAAAAAAGAAAGGAAATCCGAATAGTGAGAGGATGGCCGCGGGTTTCTCCCGCCACGCATACAAATAATCGGGAGCGGGCGGATTTGGTGCCTTTGTGCGCGCGTGTGACGGGGCGCGCGCACGCGGTATCGCCGCATTATGCGGATGCTCCCTTGGCCGCCTTGGCGCTCGCCGAGCGGGCATAACAGCTCACGGGGGTTGTCGCAGCCCATTGTTACCTCTGTCGGATTAACTATACGTGACCCGCGTGATGCGTTTACACGTCATGCACGCGCCCAACTCTCCGATACTGTTCCGTACCCCCTCCGCTTCTACGCTGCCAAAAGCGCATTCCATGCGCGCATGTATTCGACGGACGATTACGTCGTCGCGTATGTCTTGCTGCACGCGTGGTTGTTTCAGTGCGATGCACACGGTCACGTAAAATTGCGTTAATTGGGCGTAAATTTTGTTGATTAAATTAAATGTTTTAGACAGTTTTTTTACTTAGATTTTCCAGGAATGTATTATTGTGTAATAATAAATATTTTAGCGACGACAAGTTTAACTACAAAATATGTATTTATGAATAACCGTGGATTGGTGACGTCGAGGAGTGAACGCGAGCGGAACGTACGTGCGAATATGCGTCGTGAATTCTTCGGTCGATTTCTATGGAAAGCCTGAAATATATGTGCTGGGGCGTCGAGGATTATTTACTTTGCTCCCTTTTTTGCTTCATGCGATCAAGTTTTTCGATTTTCTTTTTTTATGAGACAGAGGGGGAGTTAAATCCGTTATTAAGTGATTTTCCCCAGTCATATTCGAATACGACTTAATACTTGATCGGACACGTAACACGACTGAACGTGAGAATGTTTGATTCGTTTTGATTTTACTAAGATTTGTATATTTTTTTCTGTTTGGATCGCTCCCTTATTAGATCATATATTCTTTAGAAGTGAAATGTGTTATGACATATGTTGCTTTTTTCAGAATATAAATCTTAAACGATTTTTCCCATGAAAGCATTATTATCTATAACGTTATACACAAAATAATTTAATATTTGCGTAAACTAATCCCTATAGTTTTTAAAGTAAAATTTAAAGCTTAATATTGCATTATTAAAGAAGTCAAGGGGACGCATTAAATTCCGCATGCGTAAGCGCGACGTCGCGGAAACACTTTCATAGCGTAGACGCGAGAATTTATCTGCCCTCTCTCTCTCTCTCCTGCTCGTTCTACGACTAGTAGCAATAAGCGTGCCGGCAATTTTTACAAGCCGAGAAATTCCCCGGCCGAGGAGTTTTATGCCGAGCTCTCGCGTATATATAATGGGGTCGCGTTCTAAATCACCGCGGGCGCACTTGTAACGTCGGACTAACGCCCGGGCCATTACAGTCGGTTACAAGGCGCGGAACAATGATGTAAAGTGCGACGCGGCGAGCCGAAAATACGACGTGGCCGGCGCTACTTACGTCGCACTTTGCTCGCTACTTGGCCGACCCTACGCGGAACACGGAGTACCGCAAAACTGTCGGTATGAGGTACGAGGACGAGCCTCTCGGAATTGTCGCGAAGCTGGCTGAATTGAATAGGATATTGTAATTTATTCGAGCGGCATTGCGAAAGTGGTGAACATTTCACGACAATTTTTAAGAAGTTTTAGCACTACAAATAGCAATGTCGCACATTTTCCAAATACCATTTAAAAAATAATTTATGAAAACTGAAGAAAATATCATTTTCGCATGAAACTTCGCTAGTTATGTGTTTGAAATTACGATTTGAGTGAACCTAAAATTACAAGTACGTATCATTAGCGAGAAAAAAAGCAAGACTAGCCTATTATACAAAGGAAAGTGCAGTCGGGCAAGAGAAAAGGATCGAAAGGGTGAAAAGTTAAAGCAAGGCGAAAGAGACTTCTCCCGGTTCGCACTGCTCCACCTTCTTAATTCAGGCCGGGACGATAAAAATGACAGAAGCAACGCTCGAGGCCGCTGACTTATGTCCATTTAGTACAAGAGCATGGGGATGTAGGTGGAGAGATGCGCTCGACAATAAGAATAGAATAAATAATTGTGCGAGCGGTTCCTCGAATTCAAAAGATAATGAATTCTCTGTTCAAATGGTCCTTGCGGCAGTGCTAAAGCTACAGACGACAATGGAAGTGGCTTAAATCATTTACATCTCGCCCAAAGTCATTTACTGATGACCCTCATGTCAAATGAAGCAGATGAGGTCGCTGTCGCCGTGACAGTCACCGTCATAGTCAACGTCGCAGTCTGCCATAGTCGCCGTCATAGTCGCAGTCATCGGTTGCAGTCAACAACGTAGTCATCAGAGTTCGCTAGCAGTGGTTGTCGGGGTTGACGCGGTTGATGGTTGTCGTGTTATGGTAGTCGTGCATGACGGTTGTGGTGATGTAGTAGTCATGGATGAAGGTTGTGAATGACGGTTGTGGCTTGGCGATACATGTGGATGATGGTTGATCGTGTTTTGGCAGTCGTAGATGACAGTTATAGCTTTTGTGGTATGTGCAGATGAAGGTTGGCTTGATATGATAGACGTGGATGACAGTTGCTGCTTTGTGGTCATTGTGAATGACGGTTGATCGTGTTTTGGTAGTCGTGGATGACGGTTAATCGTGTTTTGGTAGTCCTGGATAACAGTTATCGCTTTGTCGTATATGTGGATGACGGTTGATCGTGTTTTGATAGTTGTGGATGACAGTTATAGCTTTTGTGATAGACAAAAGTTTTGTGGATGACGGTTGTGCTGTAGCAGTCGTGGAAGACAGTTGTGTTATGGTAGTTGTGGATGACAGTTGTCGCTTTGTGGTAGTCCTTCGATGACGGTTGTGTTATGGTAGTTGTGGATGACAGTTGTCGCTTTGTGGTAATTGTGGATGACGGTTGTGCTGTGGCAGTCGTGTATGACAGTTGTCGCTTTGTGGTAGTTGTGGATGACAGATGCGGCTTTGTGGTGTATGCTGTGGTAGTCCTGGATGACAGTTATCGTTTTCTGGTATATGTGGATGGCGGTTGTCATGTTTTGGTAGTTCTGGATGACAGTTGTAGCTTTTGTGGTAGTTGTGGATGACGGTTGTGCTGTGGCAGTCGTGGATGACAGTTGTCGTTTTATGGAAGTTGTGGATGACAGTTGTCGCTTTGTGGTAGTTGTGGATGACAGATGTGGCTTTGTGGTTTATGCTGTGGTAATCATGGATGACAGTTATCGCTTTGTGGTATATGTGGATGGCGGTTGTCGTGTTTTGGTAGTCGTGGATGACTGTTGTCGTATTGTGGTAGTTGTGGATGACGGTTGTGTTGTGGCAATCGGGGATGACGATTGTGCTGTGGCAGTCCTTGGATGACGGTTGTGCTGTGGCAGTCGTGGATGACAGTTGTCATTTGATGGTAGTCGTGGATGATAGTTGTCGTTTGATGGTAGTCGTGGATGAAAGTTGTCGCTTTGTGGTAGTTGTGGATGACAGTTGTCGCTTTGTAGTAGTTGTGGATGACGGTTGTGCTGTGGCAGTCGTGTATGACAGTTGTCGCTTTGTGGTAGTTGTGGATGACGGATGTGGCTTTGTGGTGTATGCTGTGGTAGTCGTGGATGATAGTTACCGCTTTGTGGTATATGTGGATGACGATTATCGTGTTTTGGTAGTCGTGAATGTCAGTTATCGCTTGTGCTAGTTGTGGATGACGGTTGTATTGTGGCAGTCGGAGATGACGATTGTGCTGTGGCAGTCTTTGGATGACGGTTGTGCTGTGGCAGACGTAGATGACAGTTGTCGCTTTGTGATAGTTGTGGATGACAGTGTTCGTTTTATGGTAGTTGTAGATGACGGTTGTTGCATGTATAATAATAATAGGTAGTTAACAAAATTATAAAACTCGTATCAATTCCTGGTGGTCGCGGTAGTCGTCATAGTCAGCCATTGTCGAAGTCGTCAAGGTTGTATATCGTCAAAACTCAAAATCATGAAATATTGAAACAAATCTATGGTTTTGTACGCAATTCTATTTTCACGAATACAACAATAACGTAATTTAATGAAATTGTGAATTTACTGTAATCATTTTCGTATAATACATATGAATAACGAAATTTGTATCATGCATAAAAATATAATAAAATATTAATGATAGGAAGGTTTGGCGACTCAGAAAATATTCCTGTCTGCCTCTAATGTTTTCTTAAACTCCGAATGCATTCGAAGTTTGACGGAAAGGATGAACCTCTCGAACGCGCATGAAAATTGAAGGGGCTAGGTGAGGTCCGGTCAGTCCGCATCCAACATTGGTCTCCACTCTGCCCTGGCCTCAATAATAAAGCCCGAGTTTCATGATCGAATAACGTCCGCAGCGGCTGTCGCAACGATGTTCTCGTCTCTGTCCACTCGTGCTCTCACATCCTGTTATTTCCTTCCTTGGATCAGGCTCCGACAGGATTCTCACTCTTTTCTCTTATTTTCAAGAAATATGCCTTTTAAATCTTTTATGACTCACTACTCTTTTCTAAAAGATTGATGGTTTTCCAGTGAGATGATTTACATAGAAATAAATTAACTTTTTAAATATAAGAAATGAAAAACGGAAAATTATTCATATAATTTGTATAAAAAAAATTAGACTTCTTTATGTAGAATTCATCCCGTATATTATACGGTATTCCCATAACCCTAAACTCTTATCAAAAGGGTAGTGATCCACTTTGTAACTTTATTACTTCTTAAAATCGATGATATATCTCCGGTACGTTCACCCCTGTGTCGGTTCCCCCACATTTCTCAGCGCCGCAGAAAACGATGCTTTATCAATCAGAATAACTGCGTGTCAGCTTAATCTAGTCCCTTGCGCTCCAGATCGACGGCGCGAAAAAGCATCGCGCGTATCCTGAACGAAAGAGGGTGAAAAAAGACGACCAATATCCGCACGGCAAAGATCAGATCAGAGCATATTTGAAGGTGTGGAGGGTCCGCGCTAAATCCGATTGACCAACGGACGTCCATATTGGTCCTCGGCTCCTCTCTTCTTCGATCCCCTTTTCGTGTCCCGCGCAGCATCCATGGATTACCGGTTCCGGTCAATCGGACCGTCCAACATATTTCTTTTATCTCCTGCTCGAGTGAGCATTTGTTATAGCAAACGTATGGTTTCCTTTTTCTTAAGAAAAGATTTATAGGGATAATTTTGACCCAGTATTTAGAATTTTACTTTTATTAAAATGGGAATCAACTTAGCAATTGTTTTTGAAAAAATATTGTTAGTGTATATTGTTTAAACAGTATTTAGTAGGCTTTAAAAATTAATTTTGAAATTGAACGATTATTTTAAGTCTGTTTTTTTTAAATATTTGAATTTGAATTTATCATGTACATTTAGAATTGCAAGAATTTTAAGATTCTCATAAATTTAAAATAATATTTAAATGCACCCTAACAGGCAACAAACTAATGAAAATTATTATGAAATTAGACTGGTCTTTTATCCGCTGGTTTTGCAGCACCCCACTCAAAACGTGCCGTCTTTTACAGCGATTCTATCGCCCGGACTTGAACCGAGCGATCTTGAATCGCACCGAGTGCTTCGCCTCTTCTGTCGCGCTATATACCCCGATGGAAAGTGGCTTTTCTTAGCCGCGTCGACGAGAGAAAGCCAGCAGAGGAAGGAGGTTTGCTCAGGGATTTTATCCTCGGAGAAAAGAGTGGGCTCCGTCTACGAGCTCGGGATTAGCCGGATAGCGATATCCCCGGCGCGTAGCTCGCCTTGGCTCCTCCACCCCGAGGAGACGAGGACGACGACGTTATATCCCCGACATCGCCGAAACCTCGAGCAATGGAAATGAGCGGGAAAGAGTAGAAAAGAGGGGCGAAGGCTTAGGGAAGGGAGTAGAGAAGAGGTTCTCTCGTAACCGCTATATTCGCTTGATGATTATATGCAGAGTGCCCGAGCGCGATTTAGACAACTTTTGTGAAGGCAAGCGCGTCGGGGCTGTAATTTTCTTGATTGCCGTGTTTATAGAGCCGCGCTCCGTCGCCGCACTTTTTCTTCTCGCGAAAGTGCCTTCGCGCATTTTGCCTTAAACTTCCTTTTTACTCTGTTTACGTACACTTGTGACGGATACTTTTGAATTTCTGTGAATGTGAAAAAACTTTTTATTCTTGCTGAATTTAGATTCTTTTAACGACACATTTTGTAATATTAACTCAATAGTTACCATTATTCACTAACAGACATTTCTGCAGTGTTTTATAAATGTATACTATTTCAATTTTCCGTTTATTCACTGAAAATGTTTATTAACACCTGAAAAACGGTATTAAGAGAATGGAGCTCAGCAATTGAATGATAAAAATTCAATTTGCCAAATAAGTGAACCCCTAAACTGTTTCATTAAGCTCTGAATAATTCACGTGAAGCGTCAAAAATACAGAACTCTGAGATATGCACTTTTTCTCGCTTTTAATTACGAACGCTTCCATCGCTCAAAATAAAGCTGGGCAAATATAAACTGCGAAAAAAATTTCCCGCTGCTCCTCAAGTCCATTTCCAAAACTAAATTAACCAAGCTTCGCTGGATTCCGCGACGATTCTCATTTATATGTAATCACGAGCAAACTTTAAATGCGTATCCCGCATTTAAAAAAGTAAGCTCGCGCCTTCTCTCCAGCTTCTCCTTCTCTTGAAAATCGGCTTATTCAGCGTTTTTTTCCTTTCCACTCTGCTCATTCACTTAAAACACGCTGGCACTTTTTATGTAATAAGATTATAAGTAATATAAATAAACAGAAGGAAAAATATTTTCTATTTAACAATTTAAAACAAAAATTTAAGTTAATTATTAAAAAAAATTTAATTACGTAACTACTTTCAGGATAATTTAAATTTTAATATAGAAGATATACAATACTATAGTAGTTCTATAGTAGTGTGTTTCCTTTATAGAATTAGTTTTTTAACAAATTCACAAATATTAGCAAAAAAAATCTTAAATCAGTTTGGCAATTGGACGTGAACATTAAATCAAACAGGTACATCCTTACACCCAGCGGAAAACAGTTTCCTCGGGTGAATTTCCCGGCTACGCTTGCGCGCCAGTCGTCGCGGTACACACACACACACACGCGCGTACAATACTGAAACGAGGGATAGAGCCGAGGCGGGTAGAATAAATTGATTTCGTTGACTCAACCAGCCGCAACGCCCCCTCAGCGTGATATCAGCCCTAAGCCTCGGTTATCTTTATTTAAGCTTTACGAGAGTCTACGCCTCGCAGAGAATCGAAGGAAAACCCGGAGGGACGTGCCTCCCCCTGCCCACTCGACTTTTCTTTCCCCTCTACTCTTTCAGCTCCTTCGGCTCGCGCTGTGCATTACATTTGCAGGATTTTTACGCCATATAACGCGGCTTCTTTCTTTCTAAGGCGGTGTCTCGTTTTATTCCGCGCTGGGAACGGCACGTCGCGGTATGTACGCCAGTGGGGATAATTGAAAAGGATATTTATGGACTTTTTTCGGTTCTTAATAAAACATTTGTCTTTCTTCCATTCGTTATGTTTGAAGGTCTGTTAGAGTAACGATATAACCTACTTTATATTATAAACTTCTACTACAGAGAATAGTTACCATGCTCACTATTGAATTAATTAGTATCTTAATACAGTTATTAAATACTGCAAGTTTGATATAATTAACTTAATCTAGAAGATTTATTAGCTTCATTGTTTTAAGAAAACCTAATCAAAAAAGGTGCAATTAAGAAATCAATCGGTTTGCTCGAATTTATCCGGGCGACATCGGATTCCGATCGAAGGGTAGAATGAGGCAAGTGCCTGAAAATTATTTTCCGCCGCGTCATTGGCACATATACTCCCGTTTCTCATTTGCGCCAGGGTCAGAAGAGTTTGCGGACTTAGTGGAGTATCGAGGGTCGTCAGAAGAGCCTGTTTCTGATGACTCTCGAAAATCCGATATATTCAGCTGCCTTCCCAAGGGGAAAAAGATTTGTAATTATTTCTCGGATGGCCTGTAAATAATGACTGATGAACTTTCTTCGACAAAATTAGTTCTCAACAAAAGAAATAGTCTTACCGTAAAAGTTGTGAAACTACTTTTTTCTAGAAAACATTTTATTCTTTTCAAATATTATCCACGATATTTTTGTTGCTTAAGTCATTAATTACTTAATTTTTGTTAGAAGAAAACGAGATCTAAAATAGCTTTAAATTGATCATTTTCTATTTGGTTTAGAATAAGCGATTTAATGAAAACACGATTTCCTAATTATTTATTTACTCAACTACAGTTTTACAATTCAACTATCATCAAAATTTTATTTCTTTTGCACAATTCCAACAGTTCATGCAATTTCGAGCAGCTCGGTTTTAAAAGCTTTTTACGACAGCGCATTTGAAATGAACGGGTCTCGGAACAGCCCACGAAACAATGCCGTCGCACGCAAGCAGTCGATAACGGACTCGAGCGCTCATCGCGTTACGATAATTCCACGGTCAAAGCATGCGAGCACGCGTGAATCCTCGCGCATACACACGCCGAGCAATTAAACGTGCGCGCGCGTTATCGGCCGGCCGACGTACACAGCGCGTCCGCGCGCACACACATACCCGAGCTTCATGCAAACGAGTGTATTCAGGTATTACATCTAGTAGACGAGGGTACAGTAGCTTAGTAGTCCCTCTAGCCGTCTCGCCGGCAAATCCCAGCAGCGGTACCACCGCCACCTCCCTCCCCTCGCCGCTTCCCGCTTTGCTCGACGCCATGGCCGTTGACATGGCCGAACACCGGTTTAATTAATTACATGCCCAGTAATATACCTGGCACACGTGCTGCCACCTCGCTCAAGTTTATTTGCTTCCCCCCTCGGTTCTTCCACCTCCTGGGGGTTTATGCCTCGTCTTGACGCGGTGTAACTTCCATTTTACGCGTTTCCAGAACATTAAAGCGCGAGTATAGAAGATTTTCATTTAGCATTTCGGATGGTTATTAGAACGATAATTTTTAAGCGCAACGTTTCGTAAAGATTTTAATTAACAGAGTTGAATCAAACAAATATTCATCGCACAAAAATTTATTTAAAATTCGAAGGGACGAAGATGAATTCAAAAGCTAAATGTAAATTCGAATGAATAAAATCCGTTGTCCTCGCTGAAACAACTCCAAACTATAATAAAGCACATAACAAACACCGCAAAAAAGCGCAGAGATTCGTTCAACATTAATATCGGCCTGGTTCGTGAAAATTTACGACACGAGTGGAAACTCGCTCGGCCAATTTCCATACCGTATAAATCCCCGAATTCGTCGCGTCAAAAAAGTCATGCTCAGGAATGTTTTATAACGTTGTCCGACACAGATGCAAAACCGTCACATCTCGTTCGCGCACCCGTACACACGCTTACGATCGCACACTCACTTTTCGCGGCACAAAAGCTCGCGCTGTAAAAAAATGAGGAGGGGTTGAAAAAGCGCGAAGCGCAGCGACGAGCACGCGCATTTACGATTAGCGAACATCATTGACAATGACAGCGCACCGCGGCGTCCATTAATAAACGTCCCGACAACCTTGCGACCTGTACTTTTTTTCTCGCGGATTCCGCCGCGTCTGGAGCGAACGGCGTGCGTGCGTTATGAATACACCGGGAGTCGGTCGAAAAAAAGTGGGGGGTTGAAGAGAGGACAGCGAATTACAATGATGAAACGCGCGTCATTTCTCAGACTGTCAACTGCACGGAGACCGCGCTGGGTGGCCCGGATTCTCCGAGGTACGTGACGGTGG
This sequence comes from Eurytoma adleriae, assembly GCA_900480045.1. Taxonomy (NCBI): domain Eukaryota; kingdom Metazoa; phylum Arthropoda; class Insecta; order Hymenoptera; family Eurytomidae; genus Eurytoma; species Eurytoma adleriae. The sequence continues at coordinate 104,621 of UXGC01000367.1, forward strand.
CGTCTCGGGGGAGTCGCGCACGCTGCTCCAAGTGAAGAAGGGGGCCGACGGTGGCTTCATCAACGGATATTAAAGGATTTGCATGAAGTATCGCCACCCGCTATTATTGCCGGTCCCCAATGGCCATACACACACGGAATATGGTGCTCGCGCGCATCTCGAGCGAGGTCGATGCTGATTAAGGCTGGTACGGCAGAGACGCTACGCGATGTTTTGTCAGATGGATTGATTGGTCGCGCCTTGGGACGTCTTTCTGACTCCGCGTCGACGTGACTTTTTGAACTTTTGGTACACCCCCGGTGGCCTTATTCGTTTTGATCGGCTGATTGAATTGTTGGAAGTATGTGCTGATCATATCATGTCTTATTTGAAGTGGTAAAGTGGATCTTAATCATTTCACGTAATATATGGTAGTGCCTGTACTCAATAAGTTAGAAGTTTTTAAATTCTTTAACTATAAAGCATTCAAAATTTTATTTTATAACCGTAGCTAAACCTTTTTGGAATTATTCGTGACAATCTTTAGTTTACTACTTTACATCATACTTTTATGAATTATTTAATAATAACAAAATAATAAATCCCAATAATTTAAGATGCTCAAGAAACAAAAGCATTTATTGTATATGTCGTGTCCTCGGTCGGACGTTGTCTGAACGTCGCCATCTCGAGTTGGCAGCTCACAAGTTTCCTCGGGTGCAACACTGGGTCGGTCGTATACAGGCGGCTTATACGGCGACGTTAAATTTTGATGGCGCATAACGAGACAGAAGGTGACGTAGGCACGAACGAAGATAGCCCGCGTCAACCAAGTGTAAGCGACGTATTGCGTCTATCGGATGGTATTGAGTACACGTCGGTCCGCAGCCCATCCGGGCTTGTCCGCGATCTTCGGAGGCCTACGACAACCGGAGCTTTACGAGGCTTCGGAGGACCATGTGTATACCCGAGATTGCGCGTAACGCCGTGTTAAATTGCACCGTGACCCATCCCCTAACTACTTGTTGGACGGCTAAAATCATTTGGAACTTCGGAAATTGTTTTTTGAAGTTACGTTTAAACTTCAATCTCCTCATGGGATTGCAAAATTGGATAACAATCCAATGTTACGCTTTCATATAAAAATTAATCTAATATTTCTCACACTCTAGTGTTCGTATATCATATTTCGAGTTCAAACCGAACTAATGGAATGATAAAGTGCAGATATTTGATACATATTGTAAACGCTTGTGTCAAACTTTTTGATTCTATTTTTCTCAGTAATTGTGTTGTATATCTTATTTAAAAAAATTAATATATAAAAAGGAATTCTGTTAAAAGTAAAAAACGGAATTTGAAAAATTTTCATTAAGCATCATTTTATTTGCAGTACCGTCTACCCACATAAAAAGCTGGAGAACAGCAACGCGACAACTTGTTTACGAGTCCGGCAATATGACGCCGCGAGTCTGGATTTTTAACAGATTTTAATAAGGGTGAATAACTTAGAATCGCGCCGGATGAATGACATTAAATTACAGAGCGGACGGAGAAAAGGAGGAAGGGGTGGGTGGGACGGGTGGGGTGAGAGTGAATTTCACGAGCAGCGACACAGTAAGACCTTGATAAAAAGGAGCGAGAGCGAGAGCCAAGCGAGCGCGACGGAGACGGGCGAGAAGGGGGGCCTCGACGAAGTGGCAGGGAAATATATAGTATAAGCCGCATCTGTGGCTCGGTCGAGGGTGTAAATGTTTATAAGGGAAGGAGAGGGCAAATTCTTGGGCGCTCTTGGCTTCCCCCCGGTCTCCGAGTCTGGGCTCCGCGCGTGCAACTTTATTGCGCGGCAATTTGCTTATTAACTCGCAGTTAGTTTCGGCTGCGCGTCGATTAATTAATGGCCGCCCGCCGCTCGCCAGATGGAGACACGCCTATAGTCGTGCGCGCACGAATTCTCTCCTCCTCCCCCTTTCGCCGCGTTTGCGCCCCGGATTTAAGCTCGTCTGCATGCGCGCCCGTCGCTCGGGCCATTTCGAAAATTGCAATTTATTTCGTCCCGTGCGGAAGTGACGATTTGCCGGAATGTCGAGCCCATCGGTGTTGCTTAGTGGGAGTTGAAAAATGTTCGCTATTTTCGCAGGACCGCGGGGTGAAATGTACTCTTGCGTGACTCATCGATTTCTTTATAAGCGAGAGAAGTTCTCCAGGCGCATAATTGACTCTCGCACTTGTACTGTGAAACACATCTTATTTTAAGAAGTATAGCTTCCCAGTTTATAGTTAAAATAAGCATTATAGCATAGTGTTGAAACAATGAGTCAGACTAAGTTTTCAAATTATACAAATTTTTTTTAAACTGGTATCCTTTTTTTACAAAGCAATTTTTAGTATTTTTTAAAACATTGTTTGACAATGATACAAACATATTGGTAGAAACTGTAAGGATTGCTGGGGTCGTTATGCAGCAGACGGCGTAGCAGCGTCGTTACACTTGACGCGGATTACCAGGATCGCCATTTCCTGAGACCGCGTAAGAGCCGTGCGAGTAGCTAAGGGGACGAAGTCCGCACTATGCTGCGGTCGGCTCGACTACCTTTGGTCTGATTTTACAGGCTGCTCTTTACGGCCCTTTTTGCTCCTCTCCTCCGTTCCAAATCGCTTATCGGCTGCGAAAAGGACAATTATCCGATTATCTGTCGTATCAAAATTAGACCTCAGTGTAATTTTTGGTTTCATTTTGTTTCAAATACATTTATAATGGTATTTGCAAATAGTAATCAAGTATCCAAAATCATTTTCGATTAATTGCATTAGGAGATCATAATAGCAATTAAATCAACATATTCATCAGCGATGAGAGTCACTTGCTGTTACTTCCAACTTGTAGAAGACATTGTGAGGTTTACCACTGGAAAAATTGAAAATGTGTGTTCAAAAGAGTACCAGTAAAAGTATTAGAAATTTTAATTGAATTTACAGCATATCGTGCTGTTTCGATATTGTACTGTTGTACTATTTAAGAAGATATCAAAGGACATAATCGTAAAAAGGACATTTTGCTTGAGCCTATACATAAACGTAAAACAAAATGAAACGAGGCGAAAGAAAATACAGCAGTAAGAGACACGGGAAGGGCATGCAGGAAAGACAGAGGATGCGAGGCACGGCTTTATCGAGTTTCGCGTCGCTCTCATCCCCCTCCCAGTAGACGCTAAAGCCTCTCGATTTTTCGCACGCGCGGAATCGCGCGAGATTTCACAGGCGCGCGTGCGATCCCAATTTCTCAAAGCACCCACTTTATTCAAGAGGGGAGAGTTTTCTCCCGGTATACATATATAAAACGACCGGGCGTCCCGTGTTCGCCTACACGAATCCGATATGTATATGACCGGGAGGCTAAAGTCGAAAGGAGAGAGAGAATATCATATTGACCCCGAGCGATATGTACGTATATATTATTCCGGACCGAGGCGACGGCCTAGAATCAATAAAGATTTCCCATTGCGCGAGCGAGACGCAGAGGAGCGGAGACTACGGTGATACCGGGGGAATATTTCAAACATCCGTTATAACCCTCTGCTGCGTTTAAACTTTTTTACACTCTTTTTCCGCTTTGCGATTTCGGTGTTTTTTGTTTCGACGGCTTTACGTCTGATGCCTCGCAAAACATACTGCGAATTAATAAATGAATATTTAATAATTAGTTCTTTTTAGGGAATGGGTTAATATAAAATTGTGCATTATTTTGCGTTATAGTTTCCTTATAGATGGATCAATACATGTGGTAATAGTTAGAATGAGAACATCCTAAACCCAAAAAATTTAAAGTATAATATCGAAAGCTAATGTTCCATTTAAATTAACTTTAAAAGTCGGGTGAAATTGATCTGGTGGTCAACTAGTTCTAGAAAGCCTAATGATTTGCATTGTAGTATCCAACAAAAAGGTCGAGTTAAGTCATTACTCGCGGAAGCCACAGCTGTTTATTATTTATATTCATGTTTTTATAAATGAATTTTCACTTTTTCTATTATAAGACCATCGTTTTAAAATATCTTTAATGTATAAATGAGGACACTGCAAATGATGCTGGTCATAATTCTAAATATCAATCAAACCTAGCTAAAAGGCTCTCGTTCGCAACAAAAAGTATGCGATCTCGCAAGGTTGGAAAAGTCAACTACACTCGCGCGAAACGGCGAGCAAACGAGGGTAAAGGGGGAGGGGGTGCACGCGAGGGCGCACACGGTCGAGGAAGTCTCCGCGCGAGAAAAAGAGAGCTCGAGGGAGGTTGGCAACGGCGGGTGGCCGAGCATCTCCCCGAGGGGACGGCGGCGAGACATTTGTCAAGACGACGGCGAGTGGACCAGCGGCTCCGCCCGGACATGTGCGAGCTGCTCCACTTCGGGCCGGACGTGACGGCGCAGTGGCCGGTACGTGTGTGTCTCTCCCACTCCCAACGGGGGCTGCGAAAAGAAGCGTCGGACAATATTAAACCGCATCCGTCTTCCTCGGCGCCTCCCGAGCCGTGAAAAATCGAGAGATGTAAATAAAGGCGGCGGCGGTGCTGATTAAAGGAAGGACAGCAGAGGCCAGGGACGGCGCTGTGATCGCGACGATGTGACGAAGGATGAGCTGAATAAATACATAATCTAGAGCTTGATACTTTTTTTTATGCTCCTTTTATCCTGAGTCGCTGGTGTTGATGAATACGAGGATTTATAGTGGACCATGTACAGGAGTACTGAATATTTACTCGTCTCAGGATGACATTATTTTGAGAGTCGTCTTTGGATTTGATACACATTTCAAAGCCTTGGTTTTTTTATGTATATGGAAAAAGATGAACGGAAGCATACATTTCGAATCCTTAAACATTTCTATAAGCCAAACTAAAAAAGTTTAAATGTATTCTCTAGAGACGATTTTTTAAAAATAAATACAATTTTATGTATAATTTATTTATTTACATTTATATTTAGTATCTTTTTAAAAAGTATAAAATAAATTCTGCGAAAATTTGCCAGACGAAATAAAATGCTGTCTCCAGAAGAATCTCCCCTTTTCCATCGCACTAAACTCGCTGTCAATCTGCGAGGCAAACAAAAGTAAGCGATTCCACGAAGATCCAGTAGGCTCATGACAGTGACGTCGCTGGTGCACGGAAGCTCGATTGAACGAAAAAAAAGCACGGAACCTGGCTGATGGCACCGGGGAGAAAAAAACGCATTGGGGGTAAAGTCGCGGAGATATCGGGGTTACGGTGGAGGTGTGTCTGGGACAAGGAACGGGCGGGCTGCACCGCTCTGCTGAGCTGGCTTCCTCGCCGACATTGTTCCGCCGGCGGCGTCCCTTTATTTGATTACGGGCCATTCGTATACACGGGGATGGATGCGCCGGGAGCGCGATCGCGAGCCATTCGCTGGATCGAGCGACGTTTTCCACCCCCCGTTCATGCGAAATGCGGCTTCGCGGAGCCTCTTTGGCTCGAGAGTTGGAAGCTTTCGCGTGGAGGGGAAGCTTTTATACTATTGCCAGTTTTTCTGTCTCGGGAAGCTTTGCGATTTTGAAAAGAAAAATTGTACAAGTGAAGCAAAGTAATTACAACAAATTAAATGTTAAGACGGACTGTATATTCTTTCGAATATTTTTGAAAAGGTAGAGAAAACATTTCACTCTCGCGTTGAAAGCTTATGAAACAAAATATGAGTGGAACTCCGGCACTGTAATTGTAATATGTTCTCACATTGATCCGAATTTTTTCTAAAAATTTAACTTTAGCTTTACACATTTGAAGAATTGCTCTGGATTTAAAGTGCTCTTACTAAGCATCTATTCAATTACGTTAAATATAAAAAATGAATACAAATGTCTAAGGTATAAAAAAATAGAAACATGGTGTAAGTAACATTACTGTGCAGTAGTTCCATAAGCAAGAAAGTAGATCAAACTGAAAATCCACCGCATCAGCAAAAATGATTGCATCGCCAAAGTTTCAGGAGGATATTCTCAAACACGTGTACGTAGCCGTCAGAGTCTCTATTACACATCCTTTATCCAGCACGTAAATGGAGCTGTGTAAGCACGCCCCAAAGGAGCCGACGGCGGCGGTGGCGGCGACTCGCTCTTTCTCACTCGCGGCGGGCAGGATTCGCCGGGGTAACAGATGAGGCATTAGACATCCGTAATGGGCCGGCGCTCGTTTTCCCGCGGGGCCACGCCGGGCTCGAAATATTTCTACAAATCATTACTTTTAATTTGTTCGCGTCCCTTATATCAAGACAAATCGCGACTCGCGGCCGGGCGCGATCGCGAGCAAGCTGCCTCCTTGTTCCAGCGCTCGTACGTGCATGTGTATCTGCTGGCAGCTGCGAAATGGTAGGCGCTCTTTCCTTTTTATATCCTCGCTAAATTGGATGTCTGAAACAGTTATTTTTCATTTCAGTCGGTTCATTTAAATAATACTTTAAAGGGAAACAAGTGATCAATCATTAATCAATTAACTGAATGCTTCGTACTACTTTCTGACCTGAAATAAAAAGGAACATTTTATTTATATTATTTGATGAAGAAGGTTGTTCCTGTAACGTCAAATTATATTTTAATTTTGGTGCAGAGTAATTTTTTAGAATTATACCGGGTATCATTTGTAGCACATTAATTAATTGTTTAATGTAATTAATTTTCATTTTGGTCCAAATCACTCGAACAATGTGCATGTAAGACAGGTCAATAAGTTTGACATTTCAATAAGTTTGATTAATCTTCATTTTAAAGTCTAAAATTTCAATAAAAATTTCAGAGATACTAATTTGAACGTTATCTTGAAATGAAACGTTAGCATCTTTCAATTACTCATTACATTGAAAGAAGCGTGTCTACAATGCTGGATACCCAAAAAGGAGAATCCAGATAGACATCAATCTCGAATAAAACGAGGATTTTACGTCGAGGAATTCACATCGAATTAAAAATCTCTCAGCAAGAGGGCCCACATCGCGAGCTCCCTGACAAATCGCCGTCCCCTCGGTTCCTTGTCCTCCCAACAACTCCTCCTTAGTCCGGAATATGAAGGTGTCACGCTCGTCCCTCCCTCGGTAGCAACAACAACGTGCGAACCAACCGAGCCCCGGCTAATGAATAGTACATCTATCCTCCTGCCTCCGCGGCGGGCTGCGACTGGTCCGCCGTGAAAAATTATCGCTCCTTTTTAAAGTCGGGGAGAGAAAGAGAGAGCGAGAGAAAAAAAGGGTCTCGCGCGAGAGGCTCTCGCGCGCTCATAATATCGCGCGCTCGACCCACCGCCGTGCAGCGACGTCCCGCGGAGAAGGGCCGAGGCCGGCCGCAGCTGCGACGGGACACACACGCACACGCGGACACCCGTGTATTTATCTCCCTCGGTGCCAGCGACGTTTAACGTCTCTCTCTCTCGGCTCTTCTCCCGGGGTGCCGTGGGTATATCTCCCCCGGCAGCTAGTTTTGTATGGTCGCATAATGCCGCGGATGCGCGCCGCGCGCTATTGAGATATTAGTTGAAAAATTTGTCCGCCGAGCGGAGCCGAGTCGCGCGCTGCGCCGGCCATTGAGAGACCCCGCGCGCGCAAAGCCCCCTCCTTTTTTTATTTGTTGCTGCGCTAACAAAGATGTCGGTGCTTAAAATTCAATGAGAGCTCGGCTGATTTATGGAATTGAACTCGTTTGCCTCGCTGGTAAACTACTATTAATAGGGCGTATTAAGAAGCGAGTCGTGCTTTGTGGATTCGGTGGTCGAGGTGTGAAAAGATTTTTTTTTAAAGCGATTATCTTTTACGATTATAAACTTGTTAGCCAAATAAGGAGAGAAAATATTTTTACTGAGGCTGGTTTGGAGGTAGTTTTAATTCAGACGTTCGAAATTTCGAAGTATTTCTTGTAATTGGTAGGTGTCACTTTTTAACTGACCAATCTCACTAAAATATCGGGGACGAGCTCTTTTTTATTTTGAGTTGCTGCTGGAATTTCAGCACAGCTGGATGCTCGACCTTTTGTGTTTAATTTTTCTTTTTCATTCTATTTAGCGCATCGAGTTGAGGCCCAGATGCGATAGAAATTAATGCCTCTCAGAGATAGGATCTCACAAATCAATTTAGTCAGAGATATCTCTGAGAGATCTGACACCTATTTAGTAATCTGAATAAAATTATATACCACTTGATGCCATTCCGTATTGACTTGACGAGTCAACTTGTACTTTAAGACTTCGCAATTTTTCGTTAATTTTTTGCCTCAATATTTTGAAAACTTAATTTAACTTTTTAAAGTTATTTCTAAATTTAATCTTTATTATCTTAGAGCTTTCGTAATAATTGACAATTCTCTTTTTGTTTCAGATTGCACGCCTATACACGAACACGTAGAGCACGGTAAGTCAGTAGAAACAGTCAGTGAATACTCAGCCAAACAGTATCTTCGTAGCTAATTTTTTAACATCCACATATAAAAGGATAATAAAACACATTTTTTTTCAATAATTTTTTTCTTTTATTAAATGTTAGTTTTTTCATTCTTTTACCATAATTTTTCTTGAGTTTTTGATCTACTTAAAGCATGCTTTTATTAATTGTTGTGTTTTTTGCCAAAAATCTAAGTTTGCCATTGTCTCATTATATGGATTAGCCCAAACTTCAGCCAAAGAAAACTTATTGATATGTTATAAGTAGTTATTAAGTAGCAGCAGAAATAAATATACTTTTTTTTTTAAAGTTGAGCTATATAAAACTTTTAACACGGGTTGCAGTGAAAGATCATCCTATTATGTATTGAGCTTATTATAACATTGGATGCCAAACATTATTACAAGATGAACTGTGAATAAATAAAAAAAAAGCTTCATCTTAATGTAGTGTTACTTTAATGTAACACGAGTAAAATGCTCGATTAATTGACTCGAAAATTCTGTGACTATTGTAAGAGTGCAAAAAGACTCTAACGGCCAAGTAGAACCAATACCACTTAATGAAGTTTTGATGTACAATAATCAAAACAAATAATTCTTCTCATTTGTAAATCAAACAACACCAATTAAAAGAAAATTTTACGCACAAGATAATTTCCTCCGCGTTTCCAGGCTCTTTACTAAACACGGCTCATCAGCTCGGGGCTACATCGACCCTCTGCGTGCAAAAGTAACGCTTACCGACCCCTCATTAACTGTCGAAAGTAGAAAATGAAAAAAAGCAACGTAACGTCGCTATTACAACAGACAACGGGCAGTTCGAACTCAGTGCATGCTCGCAATCTCACCCTCAAAACCGAAATAAAGTAATCGCAATAAAGGAAGATAAATAGCCCTCGATGGAAAAAAGAAGAATGGAGAAGGTAATAAAAGCCACAGGCACAAACTGCTGCTGTTGGCTAACGCGCGGCACGCTGGTACACAATGAGAGGCGTCACAACACACGCTATGTCACCAGGCAAGGAGAGACGGAGAACGGGGACATCAGGTCATTTTGTACGCGTCGCTTACGGCGACGGAATGGTAGTTAGTAGGAGAGAGAAAGAAAAAAGCCGGCTGTGAATTTCGCGATTAGTAGGCTAATATTTCAATGAAGAGAAAAATCCGCGGTTAACTGTATTAGTAGAATACTTCCTTCAAGAGATTTCATAAAAAATGACATTTAATCATTTATAAGTCGTAGTTATTCGAAATATATATGCATCAATTCAAGAGCAAAATTTAAAGAATTTATCAAATTCATTTATCATTTTATTCTATTAGCACTTTACAAAAAAAAAAACGATTCATTTTAAAAACAGTATCAACATTTATTTAATTTACAAAGATCAATATTTACTTAAATATTCAAGATTTAAAAAAGTTTGATATTTTCAAAGAGATTATCTCAAGCCGCTTGAAATGGTAATAGTAAAAAGAAAATTACGACGGAATTAATTCCGACAAGCACTCTACAAGGACGTTCGGTAGTCGGCGCACGTGCGAAAGCAGCGAAGTAAAGTCACCGCCCGAAAAAAGGGAGTCGCGCGAATAAAAAAAAAGCAGCGTCGCGACCGAAGCGCGCGCGCGCTCGCACACACGGAGAAAGCTCCGCGGGGTGACGGGAACGGGGGAGCGCGCACGCGCAGATACAAATGTTCAGCGGAACATCTTGGTCGCAGGCTCGCGCGTCGACGCTCGCCGGGGTGCATTTTTCGGGCCGCAGCCGGGGAAATAAGTCAGGGACACCCCGCGGCGTACCATCCGGTAACTCGACACCATCGTTTGTACGGGGCCCGGCCATTGTCGGGGCACGAAAAACACCAGCACGCGAACGCCGGCCCAGCGACAATGGCGAGGCGGAGCCCCTCCGCGCCATCAGATAGATCAGCGCCGGGCGCGTTGTGACATTAGATACCATTTAAGGATTAATATAGCCATAAATAAGGAGTCACGGCGGACTCGCCGTGAAACCGGCCTCGAGGCCACAATTGACGCCCCGGATGAGAGATAGCGCGAGCTCGTGTGAGTGTGAAGCGCAGGAAATTGCACGGGATGCGCGCGTACGTTGGGGCCTTTGTGTCGCGTGTGTGAGGGCCATCATTCAGAATTCGGGCTGAGATGATGCTACTTATTGCTTCCTTTCGGTTGAGATTTCGTCTGCGTTTTACTTTTTTCCGGTATTGTGCCTTTTTTGGGGATTTTAAAGAGCACCTTTTTTAGAATAAGGTTTGATATTTGGTAGTTAAGTCGTTACGTTCACCTGGATCGTAGGTAAAATAAGAAGGAAGCTATTTGTCTATTTTTTCATTTCATATTTTCTACCTTGAGGTAAAAATTGAAATAGTGTATGAAACTAAAGTATCAGATGAAATGGTGCAAAGCACATAGTTTACGTTTGCTCTTTAACCGTTAATTCTTATGGACCAGAAGATTAAGAAAATTAGAAATTTTTTTAATAATTCATTGTAATTAATTAAATAAATTAATTTGCAGAATTTTATTAAGGTTGCTTATAGCAATCGTGGCAATCAACACTTCCCAAGCGATCTTCCGCGGAGGTCGTAGCGGAGCGGCACAACTTGGCGATATGTGCACTCATATGCATGCGGATTCCCGGGAAACGGATAATTTTCATTCATACGTGGCGAAAGTGGCGCCAAACACGCGGCATGTAGCGTCGACTGGGGTCACGACTCGCTATTGTTATAGCCCACCGCGGCGCCTGTGCCACTCCGGTATTCGCGAAACGGCACGTTTCGGTCAGCAGAATTTGTAAAGTCCGGTAGGTGTAATGGATTAGACGATGTGTTTTCCTTGTTTCGTTGTGTTAGAGTTAAATTCATCGCTTTTCAAGTCCTGACTTTTCGAATACTAATGTTTTTTTTTATGTTGAATGAATGACAAACTTGCAAATTATTTCAAGTCCCTTAATTTATAGTAATAATGAATCTTAAATTTAAAAACCAAATTTAAATACTTCGTTAATTTATTCTACGTACTCAGTTACACGAGCAGCGATTGTTCCCTAACGCAGGAGCTACCTGATTTTAGAACCGAGGCGCGATGTGCGCCGCACGCGTAGTCTAAGCGAGCGCCGAGCGTAGGCAAAACAGTCGTGCGTCGGCGTCGGGGACTTTACGCGCGTCTAATTTCATTGCGGAAAGTTGTCGCTTGAATAATTAAAAACGACCGGGCGAAAAAAAAGAAACACCGTCGCGCGACTTCGCCGCGCATTTACATAAGTAGCTGCGTGGGCGTCCACGACTCTTTCTTGTGTCTCCCGCGCGAGTTGCCATGCATTTATACTTCTATTTTAGCGAGGGATTAGCCGGCGCTATTGTGTATTCACTCACTTATACCCCCACCCCCTCCCGCTTCCGAGCGTTACGCATTATGCTTATTGCTTTCTTTTCATTAGCAAATAGAGCTTTTTCTAAATTTCGCGTGACACAGGCAACTTTCATTCGTGTTGCTCGAATTACTCGTTTTAAAAGAGAATGAGAAAGCTTAAGGTCTTTTTATAAACTGTATAAAAAAATATTTTTTAATCTTTTCAATCTCTTCATTAGAAAACTCTTGACGCCATCTTGTCAGTATAAAATTCACTAACGATAGTTACTAGAGAAATTTTTGAAATTTTAATGTCGCGGAAGATAATTTTTTGAATCTGCAAAACTGAGAATAAATTTCACGACTTAGTGGATTATCAAATTGTGCAAAATGCAAAATTTTTATTCTTGTTCCTACAAGATTTAACGTTCACGCAAAAAGCCTGCTCAAATAAGACGACCGCAATATCCGAATAAACTACACTCACACAATGGTTCCTTCGTGTTCCTAAAATTAGTCGCCGGAGTTCGATGGGGTTGAAGCTCTCGCGCGTCGTACTTCGGCAAAATACAAAATCGACCAGACGTGCGCTCCGACCACAACTTATTTTAGCCTCGAATTCGCGCTTGTACGGTAGTTAGAATTCCATTTGTTGAGTAGCTGCGAAAGCCGGCGCCCCGCGCGAAAAGCGTGAGGTGATTCATTTCTACGAGGACCATTTACTCGTGGGGGAACAATACGATCCGGCAGTGCGCAAGCTCTGCGTGTGACCAGGGTTGGTGAAAGATGTCGGAAAAGTGTAAAGGAAAAGCTTGGCGAAAAGGTAGCTTAAGAGGAAAAACCGACGAGTTAACAGAAAAATGTAAAGACCATTTAATCTAAAAAATTTTTAATTTATCTTTACCTAGCAAAAATTGCATTTCTAAAGTGGTAATTACAGTTATATTGAACACCAAAAATCCAGGAATTAGATCGAAACAGCCAATTAAATCGTTGTGAGGAATACTAGTATAAATAATCAGAAGACTATTAATAATTCTTACTAAATCTTTTATAAATTCATTTGAATTAGGAATTGCGATCGTAAACAAACTTAGTTTTGATGTAAAGAATGAAGTTAATAAATTCAGCTCAAAATGACAAATAAATCAATCTGAGAAAAAAAGCAATCGTGAAAAAAATTGTGAAGTGACAAATGTGTAGCACTTGGTGTATTGCATCCCACCCGGGCTGACAAGCAATCACTTATTTCGAGCGGCACTTGGAGTTCGTGCATAAATATGTAAAGGGCAAGAGCGCATGCACGGGCCGGAGCCATTGTCAAGGTGATCTCGCGGAACCTTGGGCATAATCCCAACGAGCTGATGGATCGTTGCCCGGGCGGTAGACGAAATGAATACAAAATGAAATCGTGTTTATTGTCGAGGGGGTAATTGACCATCTGCGAGGGAGCACATGTGCGTCCAACTTTGATGACTTTCGCATCGCGTCCAAAGTGAGGAACTATTTCGATTCCATTTAGAGTGAATTAAATCCGCCTTTCTCGAGCTCTTACTTTGGCCCGAGAGTTTGGATTTCACAGCTTTTCAATGATACGGAAAATAAGAGAATTAGGGAGAGGATGTCGAGAAGCGATTTACGATCCGTTATCTTTTTTTCATAGGAATTTGGGTTAACGATGCTGTATAATGCATTTATGGAAAGCTGACAATGATGCATGGATGATTAATGAAGTAAATTATTATTTATACTTACAATTAGATAAAATGGTTTTCGTTTGGCGTGAAAAGAATATCATTAATAAAAGTGTGAATAAATGTATTATGAATTGCATAACCATCGTTTAAGATAATCACATCTTTTATTGTTTTGTATTTACAAAGAAAATAAATAAAAAGATGTATCTGTAAATTAATCAGCTTCGAATAGGATTCTATTGAATTAAGTAATACAGAAACAAAGGAAAATAAGAAAAATCAATTAGTTATCGAAATGCTTACTGATCAGATCTCGTTGGGGGAAAAGTGAAAATGGAAGTTAATAGGAGGGTCCTGTTCGGTCGCTTAACAGCAATCAGCTGTCGAAGCTACTGACAGTGCGCATACGGACGTGGTTGCCTTCCGGATAAGAATCGGTCGAGCTCTTATATTCTATATCTTTCCAATTAGAGCGCAGATAATCAGACGAGTGAAAGTCCATTGGTATTGGTTTTTGCCGGATCGGCCTGGTTCTCCCGTCCCTCGTGAAGGAGACAAACGTGTGATCACGAACTTAAAAGGAAAAAATTAATTATTGGCTTCGCTTGGAGTGGCTACACAGTAAAGTAACGTAAAACTGCTATTGAATTATGTCCATGAAATGTTGACCATTAAAACCTACAATTCATGTGATATCTTAGAAACTAAAGATACAATGAATATTTCTATGAAGTTTCTATGAAATATTCATCTGCTTTCGTAACGAAAATCGCGTGAAAAACTAACTTTGGCTTCAAAAGACGCGAGAAACGACGCACCTATTAAAACTATTCCCACCGAGACCAATTACCATGAGGTCTCGCCAATCACATTCAGTCCTGCACCTCGGCGCGCGGCTCTCGCTGGATGACTCCGGTGAAACCAGGCCGATACACCAACTCGAGGCTAACGAACACGCGCACACGACTCTCCGATTGGCCCCTCGCGCGGGCACATCGAACCATTAGTTAATGAGAGTACGGGGGAATCGTTAGAATGGCGCGTCGGACGCCTTCGAATCGGTCCGTCGGGGAGGCGCGACTCCTCGAATTAACTGCGATAAACGAGCCGGCTAATCGTACCAGCGCACCCCCGCGAAACTTTATGGGCTAACGGCTGCGTTGAGGTTTGATGTCTACAGCGGGCGAGCGCGTCCTATTAAGTTTATTGAGTCCTATTTTGGCTTTAGGATAGGTTTGCGATTTGGTGTTATGGTGGACGTTGAGAAATTATCAGAATGTTCAATTATTTCGATTGCTTTTGAACTGAATAGCAGTGGTGAAGGTTTTTAAGAAATTTTAATTTGGTTAACAAGTTTGGATGAATACAAAATATCATTTTCAATTTCTCTATTACATTTCTATTTCTCTATTATTCACGAAACTCTTATGTTTAGATTTGCTCGAGTCATACTTTATTCTATTCGTCGCGAATATTGAGGAACAATCTTAAATAATAATTATATCCCAAATAAATATAAACGTTAAAAGGTTTCGTATTCGTTTCATCAAGTATTCTTCCTCTTATGAATTTGAAATTTTAATAAAGTTACCATTAGACGGAAAGCATGATATTCCGGGACTGAGAATTTCACGAATGCGATTATTTAAACCGCATGCACTTGACTCGCGTTTCCGTTGATCATCGCGGACGAGAAGCTCGCGGGCGGTCGCGCCGGCTTACTTTGCTCGCTCGCGTGTCGAGATTAAAATTCCCTGTCCGTACGTAAGTGTACGCGTGTTAGAGAACGGCCCGAGAGAGCCTGCTTTATATCGTATTTCCGCGAGCGCGCGATACGGCGCCCTGGGATTAAGTTTTTGGAATACGTCGACTGCCTCGCTCTCGGCCTTCGCTCTTTTTACCCCCCTCCCCTCCCCCACCCTTCGCTCGTCGGACACTTTGCGACTGGAATTAAGCACGGCACTTGGAACAGGAATTACTTTTTGTGGAGGATATTAAGACACGGAAATGCGTTTATCACTGGCTTTAATAGCTGCAACGTACAAAAAAAAAGATATATAATAAAAATGTGCTAAATTGGTTATTGATACTCTCTAGATATCAGTAAGTGAAATATATCCATATGCTCTTATTTAATGTTGTAAGTACTTCACTTAGCGGACAAGTCAGTCTTAAGAAATCTGAATGTTTACTTATTGATATTTAGAGAGTAGGAAATAATTCTTTAGTTAGAATTTTTGACATAGGAGTTGATCAGATTCATAGTAAGACAAGACATTAGTTCATTTGCAGCAAATCTGGTAATGTTATTCACATTTTGAAGTTACGGAAAGTGGTACTTCTTATCCTCTCAATGATTTCTTAGGTATCAATGCTGCTCTATATTATTTTTTAACAACTTCTGGGATAATTCCTGTATAACGTCTGAAAAAATGCATAGAGAAAAGAGGGTACTTTCAGTGAAGCATAAATAAAAAAAAAACTACTTACAAGTTTAAAAAAATTAATGTCTAAATTTCTTGGAATAAACAAGCTACGGAGTGTAAGCTCGAAGGAAAAGGCGGTCCGTCGCGGGCAGCTAGCAGTAATGGTGCGGTGGTAGAGTGGCTTCGCGGAATGGGCCGGCCCCGATAGCTACGTCACGGAAGTACGGAACGCATTAGCTTATCGCAGCGCACCGGAACACGCAACGGTAGCCGCTCTCTCGGTGAATCGCAAAGCACGCTGCACCGCTGAAACTACGCGTTTATTTCATTGGCGAACTTTAAGCCTGGCCACAGAAGCTATGGAAATTAGAGTGTAGTTTTTGTTGAGTTTAATTTAATTAATGCTTTGCTGAAGTGCTGTATAAAATTAACTTGAAGTTAATTATTAGTTTACCGAAGTGATGAAAGTTATCGATCGTCGTGTGTGCTTTTTATTAAATTACTTTCAGAGACGATTAAACACGGTTGAAAAAAAATCTAATCTTTTGAAAGCTACACAGTTAAACTCGAGAGAATTGCTCTGCTCTGTAAGTGGTTTGATACAAGGAGGGAAGATTCTATTTGTGAAAAAGAAAATAGATAATCCTCTGCACCTCGTGCGATTAAAAGGAAAGTATTGTGGTTAGCCTCATAATGTTTCTCATTACCACAAAGTTCGATTGAACTGGTATTTATTCCCTAATTACACTAATATCATTATCGCGGCTTTTTCGTGTGAATAAATTCTATTACAATTACCTTGCTACGGTATTTCTATTTTTATTTTATTTGTGAGTTGTGATAAAAATTAAAGAAACAAAAACTTAGTAAACATAGACTAATACAAATTAATTAGAGATGTTTTTGTATTATTATGAGTTCTAATTTTTTAATTTAAAAACGTAATTTACAAAACTACACTGTTAATGTACATAACAAATATAAATCTGTTGTTACGCTACGTCCGAAGACCTACGCCCAACAAACGTATTCATCGTCATTTATTCTCACTGCCTTCTTCTTTTCCTCGTGCGTTCCCTTCGCTGATAGCACATCAGCCGCTGTTTCTAGGCTATTCGCGAGCCGCGCCGTCGGATCAGGATCTGGTGGTCAAGATCCATTAATATCCATTCATCACGACAACCTACCCGGTAAGGAAAAAGAATTGAAAACAGTGAAAAGAACATTTTTATCCAAACAATCGTTTTTAGGTTTTAGCATTATAAATAATCCAATGGTTTTGTAGAATAATTTAGTACACTCTGGTTAATCCTTCGGCACTATTGTGAAGAAATCATAATTGCATTGATAACGAGAATAACAATGCAAGAAAGTTTACTATAAATTTTATGGTCGTTAGGACTTAAATTTAAAAAATTACTGTTTACAGTGAAATTTTAATGAATTGAAGTTATTTCTTCGTGTTTCAAAATGTATGTAATTTTTTCTAAATTACATTCTCAGTGCTTAGGTAAATTTTCATCATTATAACTTTCTTTTCATAATTATTTATAATGCTAATTTAACATTATTCAATATTTAATAAAGAATTTCACTTCTGCTTAAGGTATGAATTTCGCTGAATTAAATCACTTAATAAACGAGAGAAAAAGAAGTCCCAAGATTATGTGAGCGAGCTTGCTCCCTTCGGACGATAATAATTTATCAGACGAGCAGTGGCTCTCGCCCTCGTCGCATTAATACCAATTGTGTTTCACACGCGGCCGGACACACCGGTCTTCCCACTTGTGCACGGGCGTTCGCCGATAGCGAATTATCGCGAGGAATGACGGATACCATTTTGCTCCCTCTCCCTCTCTTTCTCTCTCTTTCTCCTCTCGCGGCGGCGATCTTCTCGCATGTGCACCACGCCCGCTTAATCTGGACTCGCAGCAAGGGGCTACTTTTTCAAGGTGGCGCCATCAATTTTTCTTTATCGGGGATGCCTTGAAGTTCGGGCGGCCGCGCAGTGCATCCCGGCAAGAAAAATGATTTTTTCGGCCCTTTTTCTTTTTGCCTCGCGTATCGGCACTTTGCCCTGCGATAAGGGCCGTTGTTTACGATGCCTCGTACACCAGATGTTTATGAGTGGTATGATTTCGATATGAGGTATTAAGAGTACAATCGTACGCTTATGAATGTACTGCGTTCGGAGAAAAATGTCTTGCTAAAATGTTTGCTATATAAGAAATTGTGAAGTTTTTTGATGTTTACAGTGTATTAAAATATACTACAATTATTCGTAGAACATTTTTCTTTGGACATAGCAAATACAGTTCAACCATAAAAAGTTTACTATGTAATACAAGATCAAGCGTTTTAACATTAAAAAGATAAGAAAAAGCGAGAACAAAAAAAGATAATTTAACTTCGTATATGGAAAGTCACTCGACTCTACTTATTGTATATGAAGTCGCAAAAGAGACTTCTCGTGGTCGTCTTTCACGCCCGTCGGGAGATATTTCAGTTAATCTACGCGCAAAGATACACGTACAAGAAAGAAGCCCGTGTCCATCATTTGATTCCCAAGAGATTTCTCGACGAAGATGAAATTCGTTGTAAGGAAATGTGAAAAATGAGAATACTTGACAAAACTGTGTTGACTTTATGAATTTTTTTGTTCAATTAATCATCACATAAAATAGAAAATGTTACAAGAATGTTAAAAACTATTGTATACATTAATTCATGAAGAAGAATCTTTGAATAAGTTGTAAAAAAAATTCAAAAGCTTTCCTTAAATTAAATTGTTCACTGATAATGTAAAAAGTGATATCATATTCAGTTTAACGAAAAATAAAAAAATTAAGATTAAATTTCATAAAACGTTTACAAACAAAATCAGCGCAATCCATTTTTTCCTTAATGCGATTTTCCCGTCCTTGCGACAGCAATACCCAACGAAAATATTTTCACCCGGAACAAAGGCGCAAAACCACTCGCCAAAAGTAACCAACAAACTGTGCGTATACCACCCATGCCGCGGTCACTTCCGTCTCCCCCACAGCTCCGGAGGGTGGGGTGGTGGCTCCTTGAGAGCAGATCTTTCGTCTCGCGCGGGATGATAAACGGCCCCCGGGAGGCGGCCTATTATCTGCCGCTGCTCGTCCTCCTTCGAAAGCCACGTTTATATCAGCTCGGCTGTTACGACGTGTTGTAGCCCCGGAATTATCAGCGCCTTCTTTCCCGCCTCTCCTTGACCGTAGGAACTTGCGAAAATGATTTTGACGGTTCAGGCGGAAAATTAATGGATCCCAACGAGAAAGTTGCCGCCGATGAGCGATAAGGCTCGCTTTGCTCTTGGCATCCTTACGAATTTGCTTATGCGAGAACTTCGCGGGTATCCGTAATTACTTAATTCTCTTCATCTTTTACTAAATTACAGTTTCTTAAGAGTATGTGTATCGTAGACAGCTTGTGTGGTTTTTAATCAATATCCAATGATTTTCTTCCTGACTCCACTTTGTCGTGGATGATGCACAAAGAAACTTGTTTATTGTGCAAAGAAGCATCAATACAAATTGTATAAGTGAATACAGGCGCGTCCATTGTTGCCACCTTCTCGGTGTCGCCGCTGCAAAAGGGCACGGAATTAAATATCAGATGTTGACAAATTGCGCTAAGGTGTCCCGCTAACGAATATTAATGATGTGTGAAGAGATACGAAAAAAGTGACTTTCGCGTCTTGGAAGACGTTTCTCCCGGTGACTTACTAATGCATGGTCTTATACAGATGAAGAAAAACGAGTTGACGTTAACGATTGTCAAAAGATAGTTATTGAAATTTTTAGTTTCAAGTTTCATCTAAATTACTTTTTGCAACGGGCATAGTCTCAAACGTGAATACAGAAATTAGTGAAACTGATGACGGGTGCTGTCTCTGTAAGATTACAATGTTCTATGCAACGTTCATCATAAAATTATTTCTTCGGAAACAAAAATAATTTGATAAATTTTCTGAAGTATTAAATTCTTCAAATAATTCTGTTAATCCGATAAATAACATAGATTCCACGGTGATTTTTACCAAAAAATGTGGTTTGATCCGCCCTCTGGCATGAGGTATGATGCCGCCCGGGCGCCATGAGCGCAAAAACTGACGAATGAAGAGAAGGCGCCAGCGATTGCTAAGGGAATAATCTGCCGGCGTGAGGCTCCTGAAACAAAGTGACACGTACGCGCGCGGAGAGAGGGGACCAACCAACGCCGCGAAAGGCTTGAGCGGACACCGCGACGAGGAAGGGTATCATCGGAGGTGGAGCGAAGGCGCGGCATTGTCGTCGCCGCCGGTGGGGAAGGGAGGGAAGCCCCCGCCGAAAGAAGGCTCCATCAATAACGCGAAGTCCGCGCACTCGACGACGTGGAAGACCGCAAGATTAATCACCCTCCTCCTGCTTCTTCTTCTCCTTCCCTCCTACTCCTCGTCTTTTTCGTCCTCGCGCTTTCTTGCCAAGGGCGTCGGTGCGACGCGTCGCCGGCGGTAAAGTCGAAATTGTTGCTGTTTTAGATCGTTTTCATTTATGTTCTTTTACTCGAGTGCTTAGCTTCAATATAAGTGGACTAGCGACGGTTCAAGTCTGAAAAAAATAAAGTTATGGAATCCGCATGAGTCAAAAGCCTTCGATGGTTCATGAACATAGCAATTGCAATATTGTCGTAACTTGAATGAAGTAGTTTTCTAAAAAAATTGTAATTCTGCTTTTTCAGGTTTATAGAAAAATAAAAATGGTAGAATTTTAGGATCCTTTATTGTAAACTGATATTTCAGTTGCGTGGATCTCAAATCGCCAACCAAGTAGGTTATTCAGATAATTTACTCACTTAAAACCAAGCAATTAAAAAATCTTAGTAATATCTTAGGTAAATGTCAGTTTTTTCAGGGTTTCACCCTCCCTTAACATAAGTAAAATTTTTAGATAAAATTAGGTGTTCACGTAACGCCTATATAGTTTTGCAAGTAATTGCTTTTTATGTAAAAACATTTAGATTATGCTTTAGAAAATGAAAAAGATCTATTTGCCGTGGAACGTTGGCTTGCGGTGCTCTAGACTGTTTTGTACTTGACGTATCTGCGGTTTTTCATTGTACTCAGGTAACTTATATTCCATTGTTCTGAAAGTTTCCCAAGAGATAAAAGAGCGAGCATGCTAATAAGATGTTAATAAGAAAGGTTACATGTTTTGGCTGATAATACCTGCAGCCGCAGGCTTCCTTCAACTACATCAGTGTAACAGTGATGAACGCATTTCTCTATTCACTGTTTTTTTCGAAAAGTTGTCTTTCTAAATGTTGAAAATTAAAATAAAATTTCCTTTGTGATTTAATTTTTTAAAAAACAATTGTATAAACAATTTTATGTAATAAACTCATTTTTTTTAACTTCTTTTTGCAAAAAACAAATATATATCGCTTTAATTAACTTTGAAGATAGCTGTTTTAAAGTAAACCTCATTAAAAATAAAAGTTATTTTTTCCAGCAAGTAATTACGTACACAACGTAAAATGCGTTTAATGGCCTAGCCACTGTTAATTATAACTGTAAAGACTCAACATAATCCGCATTTTTTTGTACTCCCTATCAAGCAACATTTTCTCGACGCTTCATTGAATCAACTCGCCGCGCCTTCTCCTCGCGTACCACCGGACGAACAAAAGCCGCGATAAACCTCGAAGAGAAGAAAAAAAAGAAAATCTCGCGAAACAAAAACCCCGCACCTGCAGGGATACAGACACAGTGTGTGTATGCGCGCGCGCAAAAATCCAGCAGACACGAACGCGAGCGAAACTACCGGGCGCGCGCTCCTTTGAGAACAAACTCCGGCCGGCCGCTGCATAATTGATCATTACGATTTTCCTAATCGAGGCTCGGCCGACGCGCCTCCGATAAATTGCCGTCTTTCCGCCGACCGACGCGATTCGCTTAATTACTCGCTTCAGCGCAAACCAGTCGGTGCGCCTCTCCTGTTTTTCCAGCCGGCGGCGTGAACCAATCGCGTGCGCGCCCGGCGGCGCAGGCGCGCGTTAGTCGGCGGTCTCACTTATGCGACGCGGAGACGCGCGATCAAATGAAATCGTCGATCTTGGCCGAAGAGCCACGAGGATTTATGCGGGCGCTACTTTATTCGCGTAGCGACTTTGAAGTTTGGGGCTAAGTGGTCCGACGACAAATTTTATTGTCGCGCTTGCAGAGCTCTGTTTGCTTTGTCTTTTATTATCGCTTTGATTTTGGAGGTCTTCTGGGGGGAAATGTTTAGATGCCTTCAATTTACGAAATTAATAGCGTAGAGTAGTTTATAGTACAAATATTCAAAATTTGCATATCCAGTTGAAGGTAAAATTCTTCAATACTACTTCGACAAACATTAACCCTATCTATACCCACCAATATTTCCTTCACAACCGAGAAATTTTCAAATTCTCTAAAAATAAGATTCCCCCTCCATCCACATTTTCCACTTCGTTAACCGCTGAAAACGTCGGGTAAAAAAAGGAATCGAGCGAGAAGGAAGAAAATCCACCGAGCCGTCGGCTCTGCGCCTCTCTAGCTACCAGTGCCGCAGAGCGTCGGATAAGCTATACGCGCTCATGTAACGAATGCGCGCGGCCGCGTTCCGTCGGGCCGCGCGGAGAGCTCGTTCGAATTTATCGGACGGCGGCGCTGATAGAACCTTTCCCCTTCTCACCCCCGCCTCCTCCCGCTCCATACTCGCGGCGCACTCTTTCGCCGCGGAGAAATAGATCCGGGCACGGCCAATGGGTTAGCTCGATCGACGAGGCCGCGCCGAAGGGGATGCGAAATTTATGTCGGCCATTTTGCCCGGCATTGTTGCCGAACGCACGCCGGCGAAAAGGACTCGTCCTCTCTCGCTCGCTCCCTTTTCGCGTCTACTCCACTTCCTTTTTCAGCTACCGGTTGTATGTGGGATACGAGAGAGGCGTTCGCGATTTAGGTCGTTTGCCGGTGTTTACGGGGGCTACCGAGAGCGAACCCCCATGAAATTGAATCGACACCGTGGCGTTGAGTCTTTTGTTTGAGTTACGACCTCGAATAGTGTATGCGCTTTTTCAGAGGTTCCCGAGCTAATTGTTTCGAAGCGAGTGCAAGTTTCAAATTTACACGAAGAGGCACCAATTTTAGATAGACTTTGGTTTCTGGATAATTTAGAATAAATTTTATTTTCGATCGTCATGCGAAAGCTGATTCTTGGAGTATTGTTGTCATACCCATTCCATCCACATTCTTTCGAGAGTGAACTTTATCTGGTATTGAAAAGTACTATATTGGATCATGTGGTTTAATTGCTGTTAATTGTATTTCTTTTCATCAAGGATAACATTTTTTAAGCATTACTATAATTGATGCGATGTAATTTTTCAATTAAGCTCAGTTGAAGACGCTCGTGAAAGCTTAAGTCCACTAATTAATCGCTTAAATAAGTAGCTGTCGCGTTTCGACATTTTCAACTTATTAATTTGTCTTCTTAATGGAAATAAGAGCAATGCATGAAGTTTGCAAATGAAGTTATTGAATTAAAGTAGTCAGTTTTAAGCAGGGCAAAGGAAGATATCAATGTTTCAATTAAGCTTCTTAAACACGTTTCATTTATGGACATAATGTTTTATTTATTCTGTACTTTACCCTTCGCATCCTGTTTCTCATGTCATTAATGTGTCATTACGGTGATTTTTTAAAAGGCGATATGCAATCTGAGTGCTGTTTATTCTTATGCACTTGATCATTGTTAATTAAAGCAAAAGTAATGTCGTTCAAATAAAACTTTATTTCCAGAAATTACACTCCAAAAAATAATTAATTAAAAAATCTTTTTCCAATTTCCGGAAATGAAATTAAAACTGATGAAAATATAATGAAATAAAGTACAAGCAGCAATGGGAAAATAAATCAATTTACACTGTAATGGAGTCGGTCATCTATATGCTCACTTTTCCACATCTTGCAATCGATCAAAGGAAAATTGAATAACATACAGTCGATCATACGTCGCAGTGCGTGAAAGTAAATGCCGGAAACGTCGGGTAGAAGCGAAGGATGTGGGAAACACGTTCTAGGGTGAATTTATCGCTTTGGAGTCGCTGATAGTATACCGGTACGAAGTTCTCATGAATAGATTCGCGTGATTTTCCATTCGCACAACCCCTTCCGAGTGAGCGAGGGCTGTGCGATAGAGGGAAAAGATGTGAAGAGATACGATGTGACCAAGAACTGTTCATGACTTGGACTTTCGAATGCTAATATTATTGATATGCGATATCACCGCCATATTTAAATTATGTCGAATTTTATTAAAGGTAAATGAATTTATAATATTTTATATATTGCACATAATGGTATGTTCATCAAATAAGTCCGAAGTATTAAAAATACATGCATACATTTATTTCTCCACTTTTCCAAAATTTTATGCAGAATTGATATTGAGAGAAATTTATTTATGTGTTTTGTATAGACGGAAAGGCAAATAAGGGCTATGGCTGAATGTGGCTGGCGCGGGGGCGAACCGAAGAAAACGACGTTCGGGCTTTGGAGATTTATGCGAGGAACTACTTCGCGACTAAATGCTCTGCCTCCTCTTTTGCTAACACACACCTCGGCGCCTCCCCCAAAACGGCGCTATTTATTACAGCCCGATCGCCGTCTCCAAGAAAAGGCAACATAAAACCACTACGTCGTGGAGTATTGCATAAATAAGCGAACAGTGAAATATTCATGGCTTTTATATCGACTGTTTATAATTGCACTTCCATTCAAATACTTTGCAATTGTTTTTTTAGATTTGCGTCACTACCGAAGGTTTGATCGAGTTAAATAATTAATGCAGATTTTTAAAAATTAAGTACTTTTATTTTCATGTGAAGTCTAATACTGTTAATCCATTAATCATGATAGTAGCTATATTTCCACATAAATGCTTTTTAAGATGAATTTGCACATTGGTAATTTTTATGCAATGCCATTGGGGTTTAAATTCATTTAAATTGAACTTAAAAGGCTTTTTAATTAGTAAATTGAAAATTAAAGGATTATAATTTTTTTATAGTCTCTAATATGTTTTAAGTTGAATTGTGTTTCAACATTATTTAATTTATAAACTTTTTTAAACCGATTTTTATAAATATCGATGTAATTTCATTCGTTTCAATTTTCTTTTAATCTTATACTTCAATTACACATTTAAAACTGTTTACATAAAGAACCAATGTAAAATGAAGGAAAATTTCGCTATATAACATTCCTATTCTCAGAAACCAATAACCATTAGCTAACGATTAAGTTACTTAATGCATAGAAAAAAAATCAATTACATTCATATCATGCGATTTTCGATTACATTAGAATATTTATCGTCTACTTCAATCAGTCAATTAGAAGTGCAGAACGTAAGATAAACGAAACTAATGAATTCATTGTTCGACTTCGCGAAAGTACAAATAAAGCGAGTCTCCAAAGAGCCAGCAGCTATGCGAAATTATTTTTCATATAGACAGGGAGGCGGGTGCTCTCTTCGTTGAAAAAAAAGATGCCCTTTCCGCTAGGACCAAAAGGGAGACGCGTCCACGCGTGCATCGTAGTTTTCGCGTTTCACGGCGAGACGAGGCAAACGAAAAAAAAACAAAGAGAGAGGAAGCTCGGGGGGCCTATGAAATGCGCGATCGGTGCATGCATCCTATATTTAATTGCGAGCGGCTCGCGTCTGTCGCGCTCCTCTGGAAAAAGGACGAACACCGGAGAGAGAGAGAGAGGCCGGGGGTGGCGGCAATCTCGCGGGCCGCTCGGCCGAGCGAGAAAACGCGCTGACGGTGATTGACAGGTTGCAATATGGCCGCGCGCGCGCGGGGGAGAGAGCGGCGCTCTTTCCGCGCGCGCGTTACGCAAGCTGTTGCACCCGCATCTGCGCGCACTCATGCAAAGTCAAACTGTCCATCCGTCTGTCCCCGCGCCGACGGGCGCGTCTGCCGTTCCGTCGACTCTTGCCCGATAATCGCCCAGGCCTCCCCCGCTCTTCATATTTGTTTTCGATATATCTTTGCTTACTTCGTTTTTGTTTTTCACGTTTTCCTTTTATTTTCGTTTGATATATTTTTCTTTTTTTTGGAGGGAAGCCGGGCGAACTGAGCACCGCAGGAGATTCGCTGAAGCTTGGTTTAACTTGATCCGGCCATTTTAAGTAGGAAGTGAATATTTATATCACTTTTAATGCATATTCGTCTTGTGTGTTTTTTTAAAGAAAACTTAAGAGATGAATTTCTATTTATAAAAGGGATATAACAAAAAATATTAATTCAAAATGATTGTTATTGGCATAACTGAAAATAGAACTGCTAAAGATTTGCTAATCGTAAATTTATGTAGCATAAAGGTTATACTCCGAAAAAGCAACCGTCGCTGCGAAATACTGGATCCAAGTCAAACCATCAGAATACAAGACGTCCGAATTATAAAATTTCACGCGCATAAGTTCTTCCTCTCTCGAAGAATAAAAGGGAAAATCCTCCCCACCAAAGAAAACACATCCGTACAAAAAGCCTTTCTTCGCCCCGTCCGTTTCCCTCGATAGCTGGAAAATGCGACCGCCGTAATCTCCTGGCCCGTGAAAAATCCGCCACTCGAGCGTCAGCTCCGGTCCACCTGAAAATCAGCCACTCGCGCACATTGTGACGCCGCCAGACTCCCCGGCCGCGGAGAGAGGGCGCCAAATCCGCATGATTGACATCTCAATGGCGCTTTCGAGCCCTTCGAAGGTGAGAAGTGGAGCGCGCGCTGGCGCGGATTTTGACGCGCGCACGAAAATCGAAATGCGATTGCGTGAAGAGAGGACAGCGTAATGCCCACGGGCGATGGAAAACAAGCCAACGCGAGAAAATGCCACCCACATGAATTCGACTCGTTCGGAGAATTAAGGAAAGGTATGAATGGGAAACGGTAGAGAAGTAATCTACGGGCGGATGAACACGAATGTGCTTTTCCAAACTTATGTGATTTGATAAATATATGTTTGACTCGGTGTGTGATTTCTTTGACTTCTTTTGTACGCGGCTTAATAGCAGTTGTTGGTTAACTGATGGTGACGTATAAATTTTCAGCTATAAATGTACTTTATGATATGTACTGTATTTCTTACAGAATGCAGTAACAGTGTCTCGGTAGAAAATAAATGTCACTTCGTAATTTAAGATGGTTTAAGGTCTTATTTAAGTATGATTAAACCGAAAAATGTGGTTGCATTATGATAGAAAATATAAAATAATGTAATTTCCGTAATCAAATCTAGAAAAATGTGTTCGACAGCTACTCTCAAATTTTCGTTAACGAATTAATCATAAAACCACTAATTTCTTTGTATTCGATTCTTTATTATTAATAGTACGACAACCAGGTCAAGAAGTAATCAATTTACAGCTGTAGATTTTTCCCGATACAACCCTTAAGTATTTTAATTGAACCAAAGCGTACAAATAAATACACTTAATTAAACAAAGCAAACAGGCCAACACGGCCGATCATAAAACAGCGCTAATCGGAGGCAGAGCCGGGGAATCGCGTTTTAGCACGCGATACGAAACGCTCCCTTTTTCCAGCGATAATGCAAGACCAGTTTAATTAATTAACCGATCAATTAAATGCGAGAATGTAATCTCGCGCAAAAGTCGCCCAAAGATACGGATAATGCGTTCTCGCCTAAAACTCGCCCTTTATCCGAATCTCGTTGCACCGCGTCTCCGTACCGAGAGCTTTAATTAATTGGTAGTTCCGCAGGTATGCGCCGCATGGAGGTGTTGCCTGATTACGAGATAGCTGGGATATTGCTAATAAGAACAGTGCGTTCGACTGATTATTAAATGATTACCGATGTGTAAAAATAATTGCGTGTATCAATTGCTTCATTATCGAGTTTTAATTTACGACGTAGATTCACTTGTCGAACACATATTTCTTCATTAAAGTTCTGTATATTTTAATTGTAGATTTTTTTATCTACTCAGTCATGTAAATCTGTAGTTATACATAACTTTTTGTAACTGATAACTGTTTTTATAAAAAAATTCATTTCACAGATATAATATTACATATACGCGGATTAACAAAAATCGTTCATTCATGTTCATTTATTTCAAAACTTAATTTATTGAAAATTCCGATATCATTATTGTTTAATTGATTTAAAGTAGGTTCTTGGTTGAATTAGTCGACCGTAGCCACAAGTTCCTAGAAAAGCAGATAATTTTGAAATCATCTACCCACATTTATCGACGAACCAACCAAAAGAACAGCGGGAAAGGTGATGTGACATCTTCGTAAAGGCAGTAACTTCCAAAAGCTGCATGCACGTTTCCTGGGCGAGCGCGCGGTATAAAAAGATGCTGCAGCGTCGTACGCTTGCAGTAGTTGAGACATCAGGCCCTCGCCTCCTTTTTCGCACGAGATGAAAAGCGCAGGTGGTCGCGCGCGCGCATGAAGATAGAGAGAGAAAGACGGGCTCGCGTGACGTTTCACTTTTCCCCGCGCTGCACAAAGCTTCTAACACACATAACCGTACGTATTCAGCCGAATGAAAATGTTTTGGCCGCGCATAAAGGGCGGGGAGGAGCACAAATATTTCTATGAGCGGAGAATCGCTCGCCATTACGGCGACCCATAAATCACGACGCTCAGGGTGGTCACACACACGGCCGGACTCTCCGCTCTCTCTCGCGGATTGCCCGGCTGCTGCCGCGACCACTGCACATCTCCCCCACTCCTCGTACGCCCGGCGCGTTTAACCTTCTTCCGCGCGCGCACATGTATGACTCCTTCGTCTTTTCAAGATCCTCTTTTTTTCCCCACCCCGTGGCCTCCCTCTTTCTGCGCACGCAGTTGGGCCACCACTTTTACCGAGGAAGTCACGCTGGTCTTTTTTCCCCCGTCCTCTCTTCTTCGACTGCTCCTTCGCCTTGGAGGAGCTATCGCTTTCTTTTCTTCGCTCTCTTTTTTTTTAAAGGTCGGAGGGGACAGTGCTCGAACGGTAGGACATCGATCAGGATCGACCGCAGCTCGGTAAACATGTGCGCCATGGGCGAGTTTTGTGCGAGGGATAGATGACGGGATCACTCTAGTTCGTGCTGCGAGACGAGTATTTACGTTTGCCTCAACGGATATTTGTTTGCGGTTAGATCTGAATTATGGACGTTGGAAGAAGAGACTGGATTGAGATTTTAATGAAGCCCAACGTTAACTTTTATTTTTGTTTAACAAGTTTAGCTTAAATATTTTAAATAGCTGCTACTTGTATTAAGTTACGAAATAAAATATACTAACGTAAATTTTTTATTTATCTCAAGACTCCACTTCAAATATCCTGTTGTTGACTAAAAATAATAAGAAACGCAACTCTCGATAGTTTAATAATTTAGCAAAACTGAATTATTAATATCTGATGTATGAATAAAGTAACATCCTGTTTTTGTCAAACAACAATTTATAGAAGTAATACTATCAACAATGTATATGAATATACAACATAAATGAAATAAAACATTGTCACAGTGAATGTGAAAAATCTCTACAAAAAAGCATTTCTATAAAGACATGAAAATGCCTTCCAAACTTATCTACAAGCCTAAACGTCCGGGAATCAGTGACACCGTTTTCAAAAGCGCAGCATGCGCTCCAGAAATCCAGCATTAATTCCATCCCGGCACAGCGTCCGTTCTCCGAAGACATCCTAAGCGTTCTGGAATGAGACGTTCGTGCGGCCGTTTCCTCGTTTCACCCCAAAAAAGCCTCACAATCCAGACCGTCGCAGCGGAGGAAGTCGTCACCGTCGCTCCGAAAACACGAGCGTAAATACATCATCCGGTTCCCTCTCATTGTGGCTCATAGTCACAACAGCGCGCCGAAGAGACCATCGCCCATGGATTCCAAAAATCACCGGACTCTCCCTGTCACCGCGTGACGCGCGCACACACGCGCACACAAGCGAAGGGGGGGGGGAGAAAAAAATGAAAAGAGAGCCCGGAACGTCTCTTTTCTTCGACGTTCATATACCTGCGCCGATTGCCTTTTCGACTTCCCTCGCTCGCGCGCGCAGTAGCGGCAGGGGGGCGGCCATCTGTCAAAAAGTCAAAATAGTCGCGCTCGGGGGTCCGCGCATTGTCCTGCGGGATCACTACTTAGTGCGCGGCTTTCCTGCGCCTCGGGTCATTATGCAGCCGCCACCGAAGCCGGGATCCGGATACGCCGTGCGGGGTGCGTGTGTCGGTCGCGAGGAAAATGTGGCCTCGTACGCGCTTTTGTACGACATCTGTAGCTAGTGATAATCGGGGAGCGGGGGTACGCATGTGTAGGTCTCGGATGAGGCCCTTCGGAATTGGCTGTCTGGGTGCGTTGTATGGAATTAACGACGGGTTGTTGGGAAAGTCCATTTAAGACTGAGGGCATCGATATTAGTTATGGTTGTTTATTTATTTATGTGATCTGTGTAAGAATAAGTGATTAACAAGTATGACTTTATTCTAAATAAGAAATGAATAGTTACTTTAAAGAGTCTTGTGTAATAATCACTCCCGCTTCGTTATACTAACATTTCTGAGAATCATCTTTTTCGCACTTGTATTAAAAAGGAGATAGATAAACATTTTATCTAACGATAGCGTGAGATAGTCGATTGTTTACACAATGTCTTCGAAATAAGTCAACGATTTATGGCAAAACTGACTACTCTCTTTTCACAGATGAATTTTCAGTCATTCGTCTATTTATGCAGAATAACAGTTAAAATTCTGCATAAATCGAACTAAATTGCTCTCTTAGAACAATGTTTATATAGAACGAGTAAATCTTCCAAGAAGATATCCATAAACACATTTATTTTTATTAGTTTTCCCCATCGGTAATAATGACAAGTCGCTTGAATTCAATAATTCGCCTGTCTTTCCCTCAACATATTTCCTCCGTGTGAATTACCGGCAACATCCGCATCTACCCTGCCCCAGTACAATGCATTTGTTATTACACACCTAACTATAATCCGGCCTCTCCCCTCCGACCCTACCCATTATTCTCCCCCCCCTCCTCGCTGACTTTTCACCCCGAATAGAGACATCTTCTCTCCCCTTTTATCGGCGCGCCATCGCGATCGTACGGAAAGCTCCGACCTCCGTCGGTCGATCGGCTGATTCGCCGGGCGAGCGAGCGGCGCACACCGGTGGCTTTGTGCGACCGAGGCGCGGCGACAATGACGCGATGGGTGTTCCCGCGGGGCCGCGAGACTCTTGTTGGGACAAATCGGCGTACGTGGACCCGTTATTGTCGGGCGGCGCTGCATTGTTGCGCGCGCACCGTCGAGCGCGAATTAAAATTTTCCGATTCTTTTCAGCGGACGTCAATGGGGCAGTCGTGATGGGCGGAAGTGCGGCCGTGTCGAAGGGGGCCTCTTTCTTTAGGTAGATTAGCAATGCATGGAGATGCTGACTTTTGTGTTACTAGAAGTTTAAATGCGCGCTTTGCGCGCGGTACATGTAAAGTGATAAAATGTGATTCAAAATTTCGCGCCAAATTTCCGTCACAATACGTCAC